>QGOI01004259.1:0-22306 GCA_003313885.1 Boletus sp. MG55
CTCCTACTATTTCAACGGTATCCGTGAACCAGTGTCCGATGCACCCAAAGGGTCATTTGGTGCTGAAGAGATGGGCGTGGATGCTGATTATATTCGAGCTGGCGTGGATGCAATTATCAGCGATGTCACTGAACCATTCATCCGGATGCTCGTACAGGATATCGAAACTGGAAAGAGGACAGGATGGGAGGTGCTCAGGGCCAATGACTCGTACTCTCTCCGGTCATACATGGCGACTAAGTATCTACCTAGTGCTCACCTCAAGCTTCCCCCGCAGCATCTTCCTAACAACGTTATCCGCTGGTGCAATCTTATTGGGGGTGGTGGTATTGACGATGGATTGGCGGAGCTCATCCTCGACTTGCTGTCAGATACTAAGATTGGTGATACCAACTATGGGGACGTAGAATGGAAGTGTTTCGAGTAGGTTCCATCCCTGATGTCAGAGTATGCTTAACTCATCTTATGCAGGGGTGGTTCACAGACCCTGCCGAAGAGGATCGAAGTGTATTTGAGTACGAAGGGGAACTCCATCCGATTCGACAAGAGAGTCACAGCTATAAGCCAAAGTCACATGGTGATCGAGATTCCCACTAGTTCCCCGGATTTCGAACCTCCTGTTGATGCAGAAGAGCAATGGGATGACTTTATTGTTATTGACCAAGACAAGATTCCAAATGCCTCGACTGGACTTCGGACTCGAAGGATCAAAATCCCATCCGTTGCAATTACAGTGAATGGCACCGAGACGTGCAATTACTCGCACGTCATATCCACACTACCTCTTCCTATTCTTCGGACCATCGACTTGACTGGTGCCGGATTGAATACCATGCAGAGGAATGCCTTGCACACTCTGAAATACGCCAATGCCCTCAAGATTGGGATGCTGTTTAAATCGAATTGGTGGACCACGAAACTGGGTATTGTGGGTGGTCAAACATTCACAGATCTTCCAATCCAGCGGATCGTCTACCCATCATACGGTGTCGACTCAAGTACGCCATCCAAAGTGCTCATTGCCTCCTACGTCTGGCAAAGAGACTCGAACCGGCTTGGTACTCTTGCTACATCAAAACACAGAGACGCACTCAAGGAGCTCGTGCTTCGCAATCTTGCAGAGGCGCACAATGGTCTGCATCCCGATGTGACGTATGCATATCTGAAGGAAGAATTTGTTGACATGCATGTACAAGATTGGATGCGCGATGAATACGCCATGGGTAACTTGACACTACTGCTTGTGATGACGAGCTGACAGTTTTTCTCTGATCAGGGGCGGGAGCTTCCTTTGGACCTAGCGGGTTCCAAGATTTGTACTCCTCGCTCACCTACCCTGCGGCTGGGCAGCGCTTGCATTTTGCAGGTGAAGCAGTGAGTATGCATCACTCGTGAGTGATATCCGACAAGGACACTACAGAGAGTTGTACTGACGTCATCACATAGCTGGGTCGTTGGCGCACTCGACAGCTCCTGGAGAGCCGTATACGGGTATCTCAAGATTACCGGGCAGGACGAGAAGATAAAGAAGTTCAAGACGTTGTGGGGCATGAATTCCGAGTGGAGCAGCAAGTCCTGCCTCGTGGCAACCGCCCAAGAGAAGCATGAACGCGACTTGCTGGATGAACATCTCGGATTGGTTGACTGTGCTATTGGGAAGAGAGTGATCCCGCAAGTGTTAAATAATACGGAAATAAGGATGTTTTGAGGATATCTATTGCCTTGATAATAGAGGAGACTGTTTACGCGTCTATGGAAAACTGGACGCTCCACATCTCTTCCGAGCCCAAGTTGCCGCTGTGGCAAAGCCTCCTTAGACAGAGTGGGCCATCTGCATCATCCCGTGTGACTGAGCCGTGTCAGGCTCACGAGACGTGAACCTCGCAACGGGTCAAGCAAAGATGACGATGGCAGCCAATTGGAGCGATGGAGCAGGCATACTGTGACTCCCGTTCAACTATTTTTGATGCACGATGTCTTGCTCTCTCTGGAAGGCGATGCAGCCTGAGGCATTGGCGGAACTTCCCTGGTCTGGCAAGGCACAAACACCGATAAATCCGACGCTCAACGTAAGGTTAATAGTCGTCGTGTGAAACCGACGAACCTCATATAATGTAGTGTCGCAAATAACTACTCAGACATCGCCTTTGAGGGAAATATAAAAACACATTATCATGTGTAAGCGGACTGCCAGCGTTTTCCGATTTTTAGCGAAGGGGGTCTGAAATATCTTGATTTTTTTTGTGTCTAGGAAGTTCGTCATCAGTTTCACACGACGACTACTTTATTTGTGTTCTAAGTACGATGCTGGAGAGATTCCTACTCTCACCCACTCGAACATGTCTAGGAACGGCGAACATATTCTGCTGCCCTCTGCCCCATTCAATTATAGTGCTTCTACTTGGCTCCACTCTTTGTCCAAGGGATGTTGAAGGCCATTAGCACCGGAAGACAGACTGTAATGCGATCCTTTAAATTTGACGGCCCTTTGCATGCAATTCTACGACTGTGATTGGTGGGCACGTAGCAACAAAAAGGAAGTCTCCGGGTGATTACCGAGTGCTGAGCGCCGAGCCACATGGGGATACGTTCAACGCACTGGCACACGCTGCGCTTTTTCTGCCTTTCTGACAAGTTCCTTTGGAGGAAGTAAGGCCCGCATCACGAAACTCTATCATAGACACCCCAGGACCTCGTTCAAACCTGACATGCCTTTTGAAGGTGATCCACTTGCTTCCTATGGCAGAAATATTATTCAAGACTATCACGCCGACCTAAAGGCAAGACTGCTTCTCGAAACTGGTCGATCAGGCTCTTTCGATGTTTCTGACGACCAACCCCGCCTTCTCCCCGAGAAAAAAGTCGGGATATTGGGTGCAGGCATCGGCGGTCTCTATACGGCCCTGATACTGGACTCGCTTGACATCGAGTACGAGATCCTCGAGGCCTCAGACCGTACTGGTGGTCGGATGTCCACCTATAAGTTCCCGGGCGGGGGCAAATACGACTATTATGTGTGCTTCTTTGTCTCGCCAGCCCAATCCGTTGACGCTGATTTTCTCCTCTACCCAGGACACAGGTGCCATGCGCTTCCCACTCCCGGAAAAAGATAGCCAAGGACAGTATAAAAATGGAGTCATGAAGAGATTGGCAGAATTGACCGAATACGGACCATTGAACGAAGGTCAAGATCGCCTGAAGGACAGCCTCATACCCTATTATTTCCAGGTTCGGGAAGGTTCGAAGCCAGGTGCCTACTATTTCAATGGTTCCCGTGCACCGCCATTTGGTGCTCAAGCCATGGGCGTGGACGCTGATTACATTCGAGCCGGCGCGGATGCAATTAACAGCGACGTCACTGAACCATTCGTACGGATGCTCGAGCAGGATGTCGAAACTGGAGGGCGGAAGGGATGGGAGGTGCTCAAGGCCAACGATTCATACTCTCTCAGATCCTATATGGCGACCAAGTATATACCTAGTGCTCACCTCCAGCTTCCTCCACAGCATCTTCCGAACAGTGTTATCAACTGGTGTGGGCTTGTTGGAGCTGGTACCGACATCGCGTTGTCAGAGGTCGTCTTCATGTCTGTGTTGCTGTCACACATGAAGATTGATGATATCAACAACGGGGACATACAATGGAAGTGTTTAGAGTAGGTAATATCATTGATGTCGGACTTGGCTTCATTCATCTTATTCATGTAGGGGTGGGTCGGAGATATTGCCGAAGAAGATTGAAGAGTATTTAAATAAGAAGGGGAAATTTGTTCGATTCGACAAGAGAGTCACAGCGATAAGCCAAAGTCGTATGGTCATCGAGATTCCCACTAGCTCCCCGGATTTCGAACCTCCTGTCGATGAAGATGAGCTCTGGGATGACTTTATTGTTATCCACCGAGATAAAATCACAGATGACTCTACCGGCCCTAGGACTCGAAGAATTGAAACCCCATCTGTCGCAGTTACAGTGAATGGTGATGAGACGTACAATTACTCTCACATCATATCCACACTGCCTCTTCCTATCCTTCGTACCATCGACTTGAGCGGTGCCGGATTGAATATTATGCAGAGGAATGCCTTGCACGGACTGGAATATGCCCCCATACTCAAGATTGGGATACTGTTTAAATCGAATTGGTGGACCACGAAACTGGGTATTGTAGGTGGTCAATCGTTCACAGATCTCCCGATCCGCATGATCGTCTATCCATCTTACGGTGTCGATTCGAGTACGCCATCTAATGTTCTCATTGCCGCTTACTGCTGGGGAGGAGACGCACACCGGCTTGGTACTCTTGCTGCATCCAAACACCGAGACGCACTCAGGGAGCTCGTGCTTCGCAATCTTGCAGAGGCGCACAGTGGTCTGCACCCCGATGTGACGTACGGATATCTGAAGGAAGAATTTGTTGACATGCACGTGAAGGATTGGATTCGCGAAGAATATGCCATGGGTCAGTTGATCGTACTGCTTGCGACGATGAGCTGATAGATTTCGCAGGGGCATTTGCCTCCTTTAAACCTGGCGACTTCCGAGATGTGTACACCTCGCTCACTTACCCTGCGGCAGGAAAGCGTTTGCACTTTGCAGGTGAGGGGGTGAGCGTCCATCACGCGTGAGTGGTCTCCGATAAGAACGCTACGGGCAGTCGCGCTGACCTCATTATATTAATATAGCTGGGTCGTTGGCGCGCTCGACAGTGCCTGGAGAGCCGTATACGAGTATCTGAAGGTTACGGGGCAGGACGAGAAGATAAAGAAGTTCAAGACACTGTGGGGTGAGAATCCCGAGTGGACCAGCAAGTCTTCCCTTGTGGAAATTGCTCAAGAGATGCGCGAACCCGACTTGCTCGATGAGCATCTCGGATTTGTTGACTGCTACTCGGGATAGTATCATCCCGCAGTCCCACTAAAGCAAACAATCACTTTGATTATGTGTTAATATAGATATAGGGATGTCTTGATGTTATCTGTATGCATCTCTTCGATGTCCTTGCCAGTTCTAACAGCACGACGGTGATAGCTAATCGAACACAAGCCCTCCGTCTAGAGATATCTAGTTCGATGATGCTATCAAATGAGCCCAAATCGCTGTGAGTTGGTCGGAATCCTTACACTCTGACCTGTGATCGTAATCATCAGAATCCATCAATATCTTTGATATGCGTGCACAAAACTGACCTGTGACATAATGAGCCTCATCCGATGCGAGATTAAGACACCAGGCCCGCAACGTCCTCCGGATTGCCCACATACCCAAGAGCTGGCGGGATCCTTGCCTATGACGATCGTGTTTGCGAACAAGTCCACTGGGGGCCGTCGACCACGTACCGGTCGATCGCGATTCGCATGCGGATTCATCGCCCTTTCTGCATGCGTTCTGTGCACTTTTGTCCGTGACAGGTAATTACCAACGCATGTACAAGCAACGGACGGAGATGAACGCCACATACTCATTGGGGTGTCAATCGCACCTGGCGCGTACGTGTTCCGAGCCACGGTGATTCCGTGACGTCCCAGCTCCAACGCTTCGGGAACGTCCGTCGTAAGCTGATCAGAGTTGCAAGGAATGGAAGGTCCTAAACTCGCCTGCTGCCTGCGTCAACCCTCTGATCGCGAACTTGGTGCTGCTGTACGCAATCCCGTCAGGCATTCCTGGATGAACGAAGGCCGCGGTAGCACGTGAGCTACCTGCAGAGAGCACGTTCTTCAAGGGACCACACCTTTTTCCCGTTCCCGGACACCTCGGCGTACGTACTTTCGAACAAACTCCCCGCTTGAATATGCTCGCGTTGGCCATCATCTACGTAAGAAGCGAGTGGGTATCAACGCTCAAGGTATCAATCCGTTGGAATGAACACGCACGACGCCCAGTCCACCCAACACCTCCACGACTGTGCCGACCATGCCCTTGACTTGGTCTTCGACGCTGACGTCCAGACGATACACGATCGGCGGCCTCGAGCGCCGACTTCGTTCGAGAGGGCGTCTAAGAGGTCCTTTTTCGGAGCGAGGTCGTTGATGGCGGCGTCGAGACCTTCCTCGGCCAATCGGATGGCGATGGCACGACCGATGCCTTGTGCGGCACCCGTGATGAGGGCGACCTTTGAGGCTCGAGATCCGGCGCTGCTAGAAAGAGATCGGACGGGCGTCATGACACTACAAGTCTCGTTGAGCTTTGCTGCATGACGATATCCGCGGTGCTCTTTCAACTGGAAGACGATGTAAGCACCGGCAGAACTTCCTTGATTACTGGTGTGCAGGTAATGATCCAGATTCCAAGTCCGACTTATCTCCTCTAGACTGGCAATGGAAACACATCCGTGGCTTCCTCCTCTACTATCTCGGCCATCGGGCTTGACCTCTGACGGAACCTTTATCGACCTCGGCCACCCTGCGCCGATCGCGAGACCTCATCGTGGACGTCTTTGACCTGACTGTAGCGAAACAAGAGACGATGTAATAGGCAGCTGTCAGTTTCGCTCTGATCAGGGATGGATAGCTTCCTTTGGACCTAGTAGCGGGTTCCAAGATTTGTATTCCTCGCTCACCTACCCTGCAGCCGGGAAGCACTTGCACTTTGCAGGTGAGGCGGTGAGCACTCATCGTGGGTGAGTGGTATCCGACCACTGGCAGGACGTAGCCTATCGAGCGTCGTGTTGACTCCGTTACATAGCTGAGTCGTCGGTGCACTCAACAGCTCCTGGAGAGCCATACTACGAGTATATGAACAAGAAGATAAAGAAATTCAAGACATTGTGGGGAGGGGTAGCAGCTCTCCCCTCGTGGAAGCTGCTCGAGAGAAGCATGAACTTGACTTGCTGGATGGAGCACCTCGGGTTGGTTGACTGTGCTATTCGGGATAATGTCATTCTATCACCGTCCCACTATGCCAAATAGTAGGTTGATTCATCGTGTTGATCGTGTGTTATTGCAGACTATTTCAAGCATGTGCCGAAGAATACGAGTAAATCCAAGGCTTTGGTGTAGAACCAAACCAGTCGTCCGCTCGGGCTCTTGGCCCGCCAATAAACACAGGCAATCTATTCAGCACCAAAGCTATCCTGTCTTGACCCCGTGACGCTGACGTTCGTTGTGCTGACAACGCTGAATAGCACGAGCGAGTATGAGCCCCACATTACTACTACTCGTTGCACTTGGGCAGGACGAGCTCGTGAAGTTTCGCCAGTCTCGTGAGATGTTGAAGGAAGTCACCGTGTCATTCTTGTACATCGTAATGAACGCGCTAACGTCATGTCGATTTGTGAACGGCGTCAAAGCGGTGAGAAGTATGCTATATACACTTGGAGAACTATACGATCGAACAGAGAGGAACGTGGCAGCAAAAAGACCGTCGCTGAGATAGCAAACGAACAGCAGTGCAAAAAAAAATAACGCAAGCGACATATAGAACCGTACACCCCCCCGCGTCACAATATCTCCACGATTTCAGTACGGATATCCCTGGCGAAGTTGATCCGGCGGTCGAGTCCTGGTACAACGATCTCGTGCTCGGCGGCGACTCGAATGAACTCTCCATTGGATTGTTGCTGGAGCAACATAGCACGGAACGGCTGTTGCAGACGAACGAAGAGCCGCAATGCCCGGGTATAGTGATCCGTTGTGGCGTCAGGTGAATGCAAGGGCGAAGAAAGCGCAGAACCATACTCGGTCTCGGCCTCCGAGTCAGGTTCGGATTCATCATCTGACGTGTTTCCCCAAGTGGACCCGTCAAGTGGATCGCGCAAATCGCGAACCCATGGATTTATAAAGATGAGCCTGCCTGGCTCCGCCAACGAGAGCATGTCCGATGTCTGGAACTCCACATATCCAATGCCTGGCACCCGAGCACGGTAACACAGCTCTTGAGTACTCCCAATACCTTTTACAACGAGTTTCTTCACTCCGAATACGATACATGGGAGATGTAGTCGCCGGGTGGCGAAGCGTGCTGGGGGTAAACGAGTGATTTGGTCGTGGATGAGCATCACGTCTGCTTGAGGTAGTGACTTTTTTAATGCCCCAACGCGCAGGTCCATGTCAGCATCTTCGATGGCAGGCGATGCACGCCATGTTTGGCTATAAACAGCAAGGGTGTCGGGAAGGCAGCTGTTGTATGGCGAAGACTTGCCAGTCCAAGCGAGCACCGACACTTCCCCTGAACGGGCCACAATCTCCTCCAGCAGATGACCAAGTGCGGCGTATCGCTCTCCGTAGTCTGGCCGGATATCACTTTGGAAGATACCGATCAACGAGTATGCGCTGTCTTCTTCCACTGTCGCGTTGCGTGTCGAGGCTAGTCGGAGTTTCTCTCGCACGCTAAGATCGCCAGGGCTAAAAGCCCTGATGGTTTCCCGAGCAATGCCAATGGCATTTGCGAGCTCCTGCATGATCTCGGGGGACTCTTTATGGTTGGCACGAGTGTCGCCGAGGTACGGCTTCCAATTGCGATCATAAAATCGGATCACCTTGGATGCAAGAAGCTCTTGTGAGGTCCAGGCCCGCGTCATCCATTTGCTGTCTGTGAGACTACCGATCGCAGACAGAGTGTCCACATCCGCAAGAAAGACGAGCGTGGCAGCAGATGCTTCGTACCACTTGTACATCATCTTGAGTGACTGGTTCAACACCGTGCTGGTCGTTTTATCGATACAACAGGTATCGGACCATGCCCACCGATATCCGTGCTCGCGAACCTCTTCACAGAAATTGCGCAACTTGATGTTGAGCTGAGAAGAATCGAGACCCCATACCGAGTTGACCGAGTTGACGTCCTGGTACGAAGGTTCCTTCCCTTCCCATACGTGTGAAAATGTCACATATTGGAAGTATTTTTCCACCGCTCCAAGGATGCGTCCGTCATCTACCTCTAGTGTCATAGAAGAAACCAGTTCCTTGAACTGGGGCTCTGACTCGAATGTAAGCATCCGCTGCGATCCGTCGCAAAGACGACCACTCTTGACGTCAATGAGGATGAGGGGGAATATCTTGAAGACATCGCGAACGACGTTGTTGATGGCCATCTCCAACCGGACAGACGAAACATATTTCTCGCCCAGTGCTGCGTGATCCAAGTCTCAGTATTGTCTTCGCGCTGGCAAGGTGACACTTACGACGGGTGCCTTGATCGGGAGACTCTTCCACGAGGGCATGCATGCAGTTGAGCGCATCAACCGCTTCGTGGTAGCGCCGCAAAGCGTGCAGAGCGAGATGCCTTCCTTCGTGTCCCCACGGATTGTGTGGGTCTGCCTTGATTGCCTGGGTTAGTGAGATTCAGTGTCAGCAGAGCAAAATGAGAGAAAAGACATACTTCATCTGCATCATTCAGGGCATCCTCCCACAACGTCAGCATTGCTCGGGCTTTGCTCCGTTTGACGAGGAGACCCGCAGGGTTCAAGGGACTCAGAGACAATGCGCGGGAATATTGCTCGATTGCTTCGTCAGGATTCTTGGACTGCACCGCTGCATCCCCGATGTCTTCGAACGGCTTGATGCGTTCTTGAATATGTTGCTGAATCGCCAGAGCAAGGCTGTCAAACTCCCATCCAAAGATCTTTCATGTACAGTCAGTACACTCGAAGAGGATGTCAAAACGAATGGCTTACGAGCGTGATTGCTACGAGGTGAGGACGTTTTTGAAATGGGATGGCTTCCCGTGCACGCCAAAGCAATTCCGGGGCTCGTTCGTGGTCTCCTTTTGTTGGCGACATGCTTCTGAGTAAAAGGAACAATTGAGCCTTTGCAAGACCTGATTATCATTTCGTACTAGTGATCCTAGTGTTTGCTTACCTGGACAGTTATATATATCAATTTGTCATCCGTGATATTGATCAAGTCGTCGATCTGCGAAATGGCATCATCGTGCTTTCCACATTCAAACAAAATAATGGCCTGGGTAACATACAAGATCAGTACACGAAGCGACGAGGATGATAAACGCATACCTTGATCAACAGGAAAAAATTATTTTCAGTCGAGAGACCGCCATTAAAGACGAGGCCAAGAGCGTGCATGGCCAACTCGTGCTCGCCATTGCCAATGTGGGCCGTTGCGAGTGCGATGTAACCAATGACAGATTGCCGGACCCCGATAGACTTGGGGTGCGATAGTCAACACGGATGTACGACAGTTGACACTAAATTACCTTTTCCGCATCGTCGATGGCCAGGTTGTATTGTTTCAAACGAGACCTTACGAGGGCACGGTGAGCGAGTGCGCATGCACGGTAAGAGGGATATGCGATTTCTTCTGTCAAGAGTTGTTCGACGCGAGTCAAGTCACCCTGGGTCCATGATTTGAACGCCGCGTTACTGACATTGATGAGTGGCAACTAAACCGCTGCGAGGGAGAGTGAAGGGATTAGAGCAAGCGAGAAATTTGATCTCTGAACACACTCACGACGTGAGGACACCAAGGGAGGGTAGACCACGACCCGTTAGATTCGCCAATGTTTACGAGTGCAATCACTTACATCTGCCCTAATGTATGAGTTCGGGAGGATATCTTGAAGACTCCGCAAGATAATTTTTCCGTTTTCTTCGCCGGTCGCAATGCAGTCGTCTTGAGGGGAGAGCGCCATAGACCAAACTTGGGATCTGTGGTTGATAACAGAGCCAATCTGCTGGTGCGTAGAGACATCCCAAAAAGTTACTGTTGTATGCACAAGGACGGCAATAAAGTTGTGGTTGCGTGATAAGGCGATAGTAGAAGGCTGGTATTTTGTGGCACGAGGAAATGTGGCCCATTTGCTGAGCAGGGATCCTGAAGACGTATCGAAACAGTTGACTTCTTTGTATGACAAAGCAAACAGTTGAAAACCATCGGCTGACCAGGCGAGTGGCGAGGAAAAGGATTCACGGTTGAGCGGGCATGGGATGTCCAACAGTAGCTGGCCATTGTCACTGTCGAAGATCCGGATCGACTTTTGGCCCGTGGCGAGGCGGTCACCGTTTGGGGAGAATCGAACCGTCACTACCATACAGGAGTCACCTTGCTGTAGCGGCCCGACGAGTCGTTTGCCCGCGATCATGCTGAAGATGAATGCGCGATGGTCCCACCTGCTCGTCGCAAATTTTGTCGAGTCGGGCGAAATGTCGACCGAGCATACTGAATCTGTGTGACTGTCGATGTCCAGTACCTTCTGATGGGTTTCCGCATCCCACACTGTTACCCTTGCCTTTTCATCTTCTCCCGCTGACAACCTCAGCCCACACACCAACCATCTGCGATCCGGCGATAGCGCAACAGCAAGGATGTCTGCCCCTTGAGCTCGGATTGCTTCGCCAACCTCGTGTCCGTCATCTACTCGCCATCGCCGAAGTAGCCCTTCGTTACCGCAGCTCAATAGCTGCTGCCCATCCTCGACGAAGCGGACACAGTTTATTGCACGTCGATTATAGATTTCCATTATTCTCGAGTGATCTGGAAGTCGGCGGGTGGTCATTACAGGTGCACGCCAATGAATAGTACGTACTCTCAGGCTCTCCCATTGACTGCATACCTGTCCACGGCACACAGGCAGGATAGTGGGAGTACAAGGTCAAGGGGCACAAGTGCGCCTGGTTTCCGCGCGGCTCACATAATATATGCTCGACACAGCCCCTGGCGCTTGTGAGTCTTGTCACGCGTTCTACCTTTTCCCTGCACCACTTCGAGTCCATGACACTCGATCAATTGCACGCCATCATACAATAATGAATCCAACCATTCTCAGGCTCTGGAGAGCCGTATACCGGGAGAGTGTCATCCCGCAGTCCCGCTAGAGCAAACGATCGCCTTGATTGTGTGTTAATATAGATATAGGATGTCTTGATGTTATCTGTTCTTTGATAGTAGACTATTTATGCATCTCTTCGATGTCCTTGCCAGTTCTAACAGCACGACGAGCTAATCAAACACAAGTCCTCCGTCTAGAGATATCTAGTTCGATGAATGTTATCAAATGAGCCCAAATCATGTGAGTTGGTCGGAACTCTTACACTCTGACCTGCGATCGTCACATCATCAGAATTCATCAATATCTTTGATATGCATACACAAAACTGACCTGTGACATAATGAGCCTCATCCGATGCGAGGTAAGACACCAGGCCCGCAACGTCCTCTGGTTTGCCCACATACCCAAGGGCTGGTGGGATCCTCGCCTATGACGATCGTGTTCAAGCAAACAAATCCGCTCAGGGCCTAGACCGTCGACCACGTACCGGTCGATCGCGATTCGCATGCGGATTCATCGCCCTTTCTGCACGCGTTCTGTGCACTTTTCCCATGACAGGTATTACCAACGGATGTACAAGCGACGGACGGAGATGAACGTCACATACTCATTGGGGTGTCAATCGCACCTGGCGCGTATGTGTTCACGGTGATTCCGTGACGCCCCAGTTCTAACGCTTCGGGAACGTCCGTCGTGAGCTGATCAGACTTGCAAGGAATGGAAGGTCCTAAACTCGCCTGCTGCTTGCGTCAACCCTCTGATCGCGAACTTGGTGCTGCTGTACGCAATCCCGTCAGGCATCCCTGGACAAACGAAGGCCGCGGTAGCACGTGAGATACCGGCAGAGAGCACGTTCTTGGACCACACCTTTTTTCCCGTTCGCGGACGACGGGCCTATGATCCTGCCACCCCGACCTTGCTTGATCATCTGAGCGGCCGCATATTTGTAACAGAGAAACGTCCCCTTGGCGTTGACGTCGAACGTAGTGTCCCAATGGTCGACGGACGCTGTGTGTTGGTGTGTCCATTGAAATAGTAAGCAGCAACGCATCTGGGCCGGCCACTTCGGCGTACATACTTTCGAACAAACTCCCCGTCTTGAATATGCTCGCGTTGGCCACCATCTACGTAAGAAGCGAGTGGGTATCAACGCTCAAGGTATCAATCCGTTGGAATGAACACGCACGACGTCCAGTCCACCCAACACCTCCACGACTGTGCCGACCATGCCCTTGACTTGGTCTTCAACGCTGACGTCCGCACAAACGATACACGATCGGCGGCCTCGCGCGCTAATTTCGTTCGAGAGGGCCTCTAAGAGGTCCTTTTTCGAGGCGAGGTCATTGATTGCGACGTCGAGACCTTCCTCGGCCAGTCGGATGGCGATGGCACGACCGATGCCTTGTGCGGCACCTGTGACGAGCGCGACCTTTGAGGGTCGAGATCCGGCGCTGATAGCAAGCGATCGAGCGGGCGTCATGACACTGCGAGTCTCGTTGAGCTTTGCTGTGTGATGATGTCCGCGGTGCTCTTTCAACTGGAAGACGCTGTAAGCACTGGCAGAACTTCCTTGGTTAGTACTCTGACGCCGGTGCGCAGATGATGATCCGAGTCCGACTTATCTCCTCTAGACTGGCAATGGAAAGACATCGGCGCTAAGTATGGTCTTGACTGACACCACGCCCACGGCGTGACGGTCACCTGTGGCTCGAAAGGCCCGGGTCTTCAGACCTACTCTCGCAAATTCATCATCTACATTGACACCTTTTGCTACAAAACCTCCCCCCTACTCGTGACATCTTCCTCTATCTCGGCCACTGTCGGGCTGGACCTCTGACGGAACCTTTATCGGCCTCGGCCACGAACCCTACACCGATCGCGAGACCTGTCCCGACGTCCCGGCGGTCCCGCTCATCATCGTGGACGTCTTTTCGGACCTGACCGTAGCGAAACAAGAGACGATGTAATGAGCACAGGAAAACGGAGGTACAGAAGCACGCCTTGTCGTCAACGTCGAGTCGCCGCTGCGCCTTTGAGAGTGATTTTCCCCTTTTAGAGTCACCAGCAGAACGATCAACCAAAAAATTTTGTCTTGTTCGGGTTCAGGGCAAGCGCCCAGAGAGTCGTGTGCGAATTGATGCATGATGATAAGGGACACGTGCATAAGCGAAAATGGCGTATCACGCAAAGACGACCGTCGCGCACCCTTCTTTCTATCGCCCTTATACCTCGCCGAGTGTGTCTCGGAGAATGGCTACGCCGTTCAACAATAATCCTGATGAGCAGGACAATCGAACGGACGACACTGACGGGAACCAAGAGTCAAGCGAAGACCGTCCTGCCTCCAGTAGCGGTGACCCAAAGGAACCAAAACTGGTCAAAATCAATGGTCAAAGCAACATATTCTCAGTCGCATTCCTCGCTGATACACAGTACATCGTGAGCGGGGGTGACGACCAACAGATTCGATGTTGGCGAATGGAAGATGGCATAGAGGTGGAGACACCGATGAATGCGGGTGGTCGTGTTTGCAGTATCGCGGTGTCATTAGACGGAAAGTGGGTCGTGAGTGGGACGGAGGATGGCTTTGTGAGGGTTTGGAATGGAGAGAGCCACGAAAAAGTGACCGAGTTCAAGGGGCACCGCACCGCGGTGTATGCGGTTGACGTCTCACAGGATGGGACGAGGATCGCAAGCGGATCGCATGACAACACTGTCTGCGTATGGTCGATTTCCACTGGCCAACGATTGCTCGGCCCCTTGAACCACAAATGGTGGTTGGCCGCGGTCAAATTCTCGCCCGACGGAGGATTCATCGCTACTGCCACCTGGGAGCGTGAATCCGTTCGGATCTACGACAGTCAGCATGGTCTCCTGCCACTCGTAGACTTTCCAATCCGAGTCAACTCGTTCTACAACCAGTCCCTTTGCTGGCCGAGCGATAGCAAGCGACTCTTTGTCTTGTCTTGCAACAGCGAAATCAACTGTCTCGACGTGTCCACCGAGAAATCGCTTTCGAAATGGCCCGTTCACAGTAACAACTTCGATCCCAAGTGCATTGCGCTTGTAAGCAATGGCACATTCGTCGCAGTGTCCAGCTATTCCTCGGTCTCTTTCTGGGACACTACGACACACAAACAAATTGGGTCTGGCATCCAGCATCCAGCCCGAGTCAGGTGCATGGCTATCTCTGCAAATTACGACCTTGCGATTGGTGGAGGCATGGAAATCATCCTTCGAAGCCTCCATGACATCCTTCCCACTCCCTATGTTGACGATGTAAGTCTACCTGCATCAAAAAATCGTGTGATGTGGTCGTCTAATCACAAACCATATTCTTCATCGCTGAACAGGAAGCCTTCAAGTTGTGGATGAGCATGGAAAAAGCCCGCGTCGTGGAGAGTTCAGGTGCGCTCATTTACGCCCCGCTGCGCGTTTCATCGACATCCACGTCCGTTAGACAGCAAAATCGCGCGTATGGATAAAACCATTCGAGAACTTGGTTACGAACTTGCTACATCCCAACGAACAGCCAAAGAGGAAAAGGACAGCCTTAATGAAACCATCAAGTCCCTTCGTGCCGATCTTCGTGCACGGGACAAGAGCTCAAGTGCGTCAAGCGGTATCCCAACTCGCACTTCATTGACGTCTATGTCCATTAGACAGAAAAATCGAGCAGCTCAAGAAAACCGTCCAAGAGCTCCGTCGGGAACTCGCCACGTCCCAGCGAACAGCCAGTCAGAAGGAAGATGGTCTTAACAAAATCACCGAGTCCCTTGAAACACAGCTCGCTGACGCTCAACAGAAGGCTGGTCAGGAAAGGGATAACCTCATGCAGGTCCTTCATGCGCACGAGCAGAAACATCATTGTGAAGCCCTATATGCCACTGGCCGCATATTCGACGCTACATTGTCCCTTGTCGAGATCACGAATGCGATGAGCGAGGAGGTGAGGGCCAACAAGTTGCTCATGGACTGGCTTACTGGTGAGTTTCTGTGTCGTGTGTCAAAGGGGTGAAATCAATTTCTACCATCAGAATTCACGGACCGATGTGCAGCGAAGCTGGAAATAGTTGGTGACGAAGCACGGAACGTCGAAAAACACGATGAAGCGCTGGAGGCTTACTCTACTATCCTATTGCTTGGTCCATCCGCCCCTAAAAATGTACTAATCAAGTGGGCAAGCATGATGTTGAGGCGTGGTTCAGCAAGCGAAGCTTTGCACGCCGCGACAAAGGTATGCTTTACGTGATGCTCTGGTGCTCGTCACTCAATGGACTGTCGTTACGATTTAGTTGAAGCTTCCGAGGTTCATGATCTACCAAGCGATTTGCAATGTTCTCGAACGGGACGGTCGCATCACCGAAGCAGTCACATGTTTCAAACAGATGCAGACTGCGCTCGCAGTGGACACGAGCATCCGCGACGCGCAGTGGGAACTCAGTGAGTGATCGCATGAGCAACGTGACCAAAGATTGTCTGAATATCCCACGCAGGTTTTCAACGGCGATGCACGGAGAAGCTGGAGAAGCATGCTGGTGTCGCAATGAAGTCTCAGAACTACGATAAGGCAGCTGAACACTTGTCGACGGTACTGTTGCTCGATGGAGTGGATCGGATGGATATCCTCATCAAACGGAGTAAAGCACGAGCATCGATGAGTTCGTGGGGGGATGCACTCAGTGATGCCGACGAGGTATAGGTCATGCCTCAGCATTCCGGACGGTATGAATAACGGACCACACAGGCTATCAAGCTCAATACATCATCCCATCAAGGTTACGAGCGGCGACATGCGGCCTTACACGGGGCGAGCCGCCATGCAGAAGCCGTTGAAGCATTCGACACGATGCTCTTGAAACTCGACCAGTCCCTTCATGAAGACATTCGCAGTGAGTCATTGTCTGTATATTATGCAGATCATATGCTGATTAACATCATCAATAGAGCTTCGTTCTCAATATATTGACGCCCGACCTACACTCCGACGTATCGTCAACCAGACGCTTCTCCATATGCCACGTATCCTGATTGACACCGCCACCGGTCGTCTATATGACAAGAAACAGCAAGCCGCAGCAATTGAGGTGCTCCCGATCTGGAACGAGCTTGTGTCCTCAATGACGACAGAGCTTGACTATGCGCGCATCTGGAGCGTAGTGAAAGAGTTCTACCGATACGTGATGCTCTCACACACGTGGGAGCAAGACGAACCCTTGTTGCAGAAGGTCAAGAATATCTCGATCTACGACCTAGAATCATCTCCCACGAACATCAAGCTACAGAGGTTCTGCTCCCTCGTGCATTCTCTCGGCTTTCGGTGGGCATGGACCGACACGACCTGTGTAGACCAGGAAAACAATGTGGTATTGCAAGAGTCATTGGTCGCAATGTTTACATGGTATCGTGGCTCCTCCCTCACACTTGTCTACCTCCGTGGCGTCTCGTCAGATTCTCAACTTCCTGGTGGTCTCCGGGAGAGCATCTGGAACACACGAGGATGGACATACCAAGAATATGTTGCTGCTGAAATTGTCCAGTTCTACACTGAGGAGTGGAAGCCATACCTAGGCTTGAACTTGACAAACCACAAAGAGTCACCTACCATCGTTTCGGAGATGCAGCAGGCAACAGGGATTTCTGCACCGGAGATGGCTGTACTCCAACCGGGACTCGACAGAGTGCGCGAGAAGCTTTATGTGGCTTCAATGCGTCGAACGACACGTATGGAAGACATTGCATACTCACTGCTCGGCGTCTTCAATGCTTCCATTCCAGTCATATATGGGGAGGGTGATCGCGCAGTTGGTCGACTCCTCGAACACGTTCTAACAGGTTCAGGCGATGTCGCCATTTTAGCTTGGACAGGGCGCGCAGGTAGCTACAATAGCTGCCTACCGGTTGACCTCACGGTGTACAACCAACTTGTGTCGCCACACATCCCACGACCCATCGAGATGGATGAGATGGATAGCATGGTCATGGCACTCCGTTCGTCCCTGCCGGACCTCCCCCTCGCCGTTACGTTACATAATCAACTCCGAGTACTTCCCTCGCCTTCCCTCAATGCAAGTCGACTTCGACTCCCTGGCATTCTTTTACACCTCGGCGAACTTTTTCACACCTCACATCCGGATCCAGTGACGAAGCTCCGTGTATATCATGCGACGACATCCCTGCTTGGAGATATAGAGATCAAGACGGCAGACGACTTGACAGGGATGGATGACCTCTACCTCATCCACCCATGGATCCGTCCTCTTCTCGATCAAGAGTTCTCGCGTCGGGCGGGTGCGCTCGACGGGGTGACACAAGCACTTCGCCTGGTCGCTCGTCTCCGGCAACCATTCGGTGCCCTCCTGCTCGTGCCATTGTCGCGCATCGAGTATAGGCGAGTTGCTGCGGACAGTTTGATCATGGTTCGATTTCGCGAGGAGGCTTCGTTGAACGAGCTGATAGACAATATCTGTACGGTCGAGATACAATAGTCGTCATCTGGACACGGATCTCTTGGAAGTGTCCGACTTCTTTGCATCCTTATCTGGCTGGAATATAATTACATCTGGTCCACCATCACTCCCATCGCTATTCCCTACTAATATCACTTTTTGGTACGGCCGCATCCCTGCTGAGATCGACAGCACAGCTCGCGGTGGGCGAGACGGTGACCTTCTTCTGCCTGGTCGACAGTTGCCGATAGTATGTCTAGCTACCATAAGCGAAATGTCAATGGACGCGTGATCTGGAAGACTTGGGCCCGGTCCGGCGTGTCACGAAACGCACAGCCGATAACGTAGAGCGCCTGGTCCGGGATTGATTGATAAACCAGGCTCACATGTCCATACACGAAAATGCGTCGAATATAAAATTATGTGGTGAAGTATAGACTACAAAGTCGATGTCGATTCTGTTTCCGTCGTCGTCGTCGTGTACCCATCCCTATTACCATCGACACCGGCACCGACACCGGAAACCCCCAGTGCGCACCTCCCTGATCGGATGTAACCTCCGACGAACATTTATCGACCTCGACCACGAACCCTACGCCGATCGCGAGACCTGTCCCATCTCGCACATTGTCGTGGACACCTTTGACCTCGTACTTCCTTCCGGCGGCGAGGCGTCTGAGGTGGGCAGGGCAGCGCCAAGGTTGAGGTCGAACCCCCAGCCTGAGCCCGAACCCTCTGAGGGACATCAAGCACCTCGCCGACCTCTGCGGGATGTGTCCGATACGTCTACGCAGGGTCGCTCTTCTACCTCTACGATGAGCCCACGCAAGAAGCGCTCGCGAGGCGTCCCGCGGCATTGTTCGATGTCGACGTCACCTCCGGAACCGGACCCGTGTTCGTCTTTGGAACGCATTCAGTGAACGCGGTCGAAGGTGTCTTGAGGGGCAGATTCGTCGTATCAGGATCTACAAACATGGACGAACGACTTGTGGCCAATATGGATCGGACAGCAGGAAGTTGATTCAGGAGCGTCTTCTCGGGAATTTCTCCTGCCAGTGGAACTAGGGCGCGCTCGTGGCATTGCGCAATTACCTACTCATAGATTATATTTGATGGGGCATATCGATGTACTTGCGTCGGCCCAACGTCCCGCTCAGATAGTAAAAAATGTCGGTTGTTAGAGTGAAGTGACTGTTGCGAAACAAGAGACGATGCAATAGGCACAGGAAAACACGAACGGAGGTACAGAAGCACACCTTGTCATCAATGTCCGGTCGCCGTTGCGCCTTTGATCAACAAAAGTGTCTTCCTTAAGCGAAATTACAGGTGTGTGAACTGATGCATGATGCATGATGACAAGGGGACACGTATACAACTGGTGAGCTCAGGGAGCGCGGAAGGCGCTCCGTGAGGGTAACCTGGGCTGTCAATCCCATTTGTTGCATCCGTCAGTCGCCGCTCTCCGAGGATTAGGGCCGTGTACAGTATGCGCAGTGATGGGTAAAGGGGCGGGATGGGTGCGGTTTCGAGCCTGCGAAAGCTCTCGTCAGGGGGCTTAAACCGTTACCCCGACCGCCACCCTTCCAGGGCCGTTTAGGTGAACTATCACTCACTTACCAGACAGGGGAGTTGGCACGAGCAGTGACCACGAGCGAGCGGGTGTGCTGGCAGTGACCCTCCTCCACGAGAGTGGTCGCGATGTGCGGGAGAAGGTGGGAGGGGAGAAGGCCGCCGCTGTCAGTGACCTATGATGAGGTATGATTACACGGGCTAACCGAGCAAGAACCCTTTCGGGTGCCAACTGGCGTCTTATCGTTCCCATGCGGTGATCGTGCCAGAACTAATCGGCACGATGCCCTCCCCTGCCATCCAGGTGGGTTCGCACGAAGCGACACGGAAGGCGAAAACGGCGACCGTGAGTAGACGACCGCGCATCCTTCTTTCCATCGCTCTTATACTTCGCCGAGTATGTATCGGAGAATGGTTATGTGGTTCAAGGATCGTGATGGGCAGGACAATCGAACGGACGACACTGACGGCGAGAACCAACTTGAAGAGTCAAGTGAAGACTATACTGCTTCCAGTAGCGGCTACCCAGTGGAACCAAAACTGGTCAAAATCAATGGTCAAAGCAAAATATTATCAGTCGCATTCCTCGCTGATAGCAAGTACATCGTGGGTGGCGGTGGCCAAGAGATTCGGCGTTGGCGAGTGGAAGATGGCAAAGAGGTAGGGAGAGCGATACGGTATGCGCCGGGTGATGAAGTTCTCAGCGTCACGGCGTCACGAGACGGGAAGTGGGTCGTGAGTGGCACGGAGGATGGCCTTGTGAGGGTATGGAGTGGAGAGAGCTACGAAAAAGAGACCGAGTTCCAAGGACACTATGGTGCGGTGCATGCGGTTGACGTCTCATGGGATGGGACGAGAATTGCAAGCGGATCGTATGACCGCACTGTCTCTGTATGGTCGATTTCTGGCCAGCGAGTGCTCGGCCCCTTGAAGCACGACCGGTCGGTGATCGCGGTCAAATTCTCGCCCAACGGACGATTCATCGCCGCTGCCACCTGGGACCGTGAATCCGTTCGCATCTATGACAGTCAATACGGCCACCTGCTCGTAGACTTTCCAATCCGAGTCCACCAGTCCTGCTTTGACCAGTGCCTCTCCTGGGCGAGCGATAGCAAGCGACTCTTCGCCTTATCTACAAACAGAAAAATCAACTGTCTCAACGTGTCCACCAAGAAGTCGCTTTCGGAATGGCGCATTCACGGCGAGATTTTCAATTTCGATCCCGGCTGCATCGCCCTTGCGAGCAACGACACATTCATCGCAGCATCCAGCTATTCCTCGGTCTCTTTCTGGGACACTACGACGCACAAGCAAATCGGGTCTGTCATCCAGCATACAACCCTAATCAGGTGCATTGCCATCTCTGCAAATTACGACCTTGCGATTGGTGGAGGCGCGGAAATCACCCTTCGAAGCCTTCGTGACATCCTTCCCTCTTCCTATGTTAACAAGGTATGTGCACCCTCATCAAAGACTCGTGTACGCTTTCACAACACACTCAATGATGTATCGTTCCAGTCCACCAAAAACAAACGTTGATTCACCGCCACACCACATCCACATCCTCTTCCCTACTTTTCACTTCTCGCTGGGCCGGGCGCTGCACCCCTAATCCGACCTTACCTGATTACCTTTGGGCAATTCGAGTATTTTTCTACCCATACACACATCAGCAGGTTTATCACCCACGTTAGTTACCATCCAGGTAACATCTGATTTGGGGTTTGTACGTCTAAAACTATGGGTGGGAACGACAGGACCAGCGGGGGGCCCTAGGCCTGGCTCGTTGGGACTCTGAAAAAAGATCATGTGATGTGGTTGTCTGTTCATAACCCGCATTCTCCATTAATCACAGCAAGTCTTGTTGAAAAAGCCCATGTCGAGGGAAGTTCTGAAATTTTTTAAAAGTGCGCTCATTTACGTCACGCTGCGCGTTTCATTGGCTCATCCACGTCCCGTGAGACAGCAAAATCGCGTATCTCAAGAAAATCGTTCGAGAACTTGGTTACGAACTTGCTACATCCCTTGAAAGAAAAGCCAAAGAGGAAAAGGACAGTGGCCTTGATGAAACCACAAGTCCCTTCGCGCCGATCTTCGTGCACGGGATGGGAGCTGAAGTGCATCCAACAGGACTCTCAGGCCTCAGGCTGAAGCTTGAGACGTCCTTCCCGGCGGCGCAGGTCGGGCCGATGATCCGGAGCTACTCTAGTCCTAGCGATCAGTGAGAGTCTCGGTCTTGTCAAACTCGTTCAGAACTCCCATACGGATCAGAAAGTTCGGCATGTAAAGCATAATATCGTCCCAACGTTTAGGATGTCCTGTATAATAATATATGTTCAAGCACGCGCATCGTTCGACGCCGTCGTGAGCGGTTGATAAACCACACCTCACATTTGCCTCACATGTCCATACACGAAAATGCCTCGAATATAAATTACGTGGTGACGTAGACTACAAAGCTATACGATGTCGTCCACTGGGGTATACGTACTCCACGTTCCCGGGCCTGGATGCGTCAGCATCAGGCCCACGGATTATCGTTATCCTCCTCCTCTGGTATCCCGAG
>QGOI01004272.1:0-13122 GCA_003313885.1 Boletus sp. MG55
CGCATTTCTCTCCGTAAAGTTCCTTTGTCTATTCACTAGTAATTCATTGCATTATCCAGTCACAGTATAGTGCAAACCGTTCTCAGGATATGGTGTTATGTCAGAATCCGAACCTTGACGTTTGCTCCCCTGCCCCTGACAGAGAACCGACGCCCACACTAGCATGCTTAGCTGAATGAATTCAGCATCAGGGCGAGGGACATTGATCCTGGGTTGACGCTTTCGGCACTGATTTAAATACCTCGAGGTTGCCATGTTGTACGGTGTACATTGACTCTTAATCTCCCGGTTTCTCTCAACATGGACCACGACCGTACCCTGCTGGCCCCTGCGGCTCAATCCCGACCCGTTGAGGATCCTGCGCCCCACCCCGAACCTGCTGAAAACTCCGCTCCTGGGTCGGGGGATAGTGATCATAGCACCGCTGGACGCGACGTGCGGCCACAGACCTCCTCCACAGAACAACCTCTTCTCAGTCACACGTCTGAGGGCCGTCCTACGCACCGTTCTCAAGACAACTCGTACGCCGACTCTGAACGCGTTCCAGTACCCCCACCACATGCCCGCAGCCGGGACGGGCACATACGCGTGTTTCCTCAGGGTCGCCGCCACATATTTGGGTCGAGCGCTGGGCTCCCCGGAGGTGCTCAAAATGCCTCTGGATTCGATCACAGGGGTACTGTAAGTACATTCATTGTTCGGATCCGTCAAGACGAACCTAGATGTGTACCTTAGGCACGCCGCACCGTGGCTGACCGCCTTAAGGAAACGGTAACAAATGCCGAGGCAGAAAAGAAAAACTATGTTTGGAAAGGTTAGTCTGTGCAGGGTGTTCAAAAATGCTCAATACTGACGACAAGCTCTACGTGTCTTGTTCAGCGCTGTGGACGGGCCGCGTCCTTAATATCGCAATCGGCTTGCAGGTGCTCTTGGGGGCTTTGACGACGGGGCTCGCAGCCGCCGTCACGACTGCCAAGCAGGCAAGTTTGATCCCTATGTTATTCGAGGTGTACATCCCCCTTAACCAGAGGGGGGCAAACAGGCACAGATTTCGACTGCGCTTTTGGGTCGGTGAGGTTTGGATTCGACGTGACCCATGCATTAACTTTTCGTTATAGGCGGTCTTGCCACGGTAGTTGCTTCTTACCTGGCCCGCGCACGCGGTTCCGGAGAGCCCGAGTTGTCCATCATGCGAGTGAAGGATCTCGAACATTTTGTGCGAGAATGCAAGGACTTCCAGCTGGACCACGCCGACGATGTTGCCACCCCTCAAAATGGTCTGGATGAACAGGTGATTCGTTTGAGACGGAGATTCGAAGAATTGCTCGGGAACGCAAATGCGTACGTTGCGGTTGAACATTCTGGTATCTTACCACCGTCGTTGCTCATTCTTTCTCGACAGGGAAAGGAAACTCTCGCCCGTCGGAATCGCTTCCACTCAAGCTCAGGCTCAGGCCGTACCATGAGTGAGATGTTACACGTCCCGGCCTGAACATCTTCACCCCTGGCTGTATATGTAGAAAGGACTTTTTTTTTCCTTCGCCACTGCGAACTTGTCAGAATTCTACATGTACAGTCAAGATCGCTCCCTTACCTGAATGTTCTGGCTATGTGTAATGATACCCCATCATTCTGTACCTTCGTAATTATTGTTCTAATGGGTGACTTGCCGTGGGCGAATAATCCAGGGAACCGGTTAGTAATCTGGGAAGTCATCCAATTCATTACTTACTTACTCTGCCACATTCTGTCGTGGCTTTTCACTGAGGAGTTTGCACATCGTAGGTTTACGGAACCGACTTTTAATCCAGCATTCAGTAGTAAAGTTGCCAGGAACGCGTTTCTGAAGGCTTTCGCGAGCCTACCCGAGGGCTTAGCGGACTCTGATCGGACGGAGTACCCTTGTAACTTTCCCTGAAATACCCGCTCATCGAGCACCCATCGAGCGCTTAGGGAATCCTGATGGCCTGGCAGGTTGACTGAGGATGAAAAGTTGTTGGATTCGCGGAACGCAACATGTATGATCACGTGAGCGGTGAGATTGAACGCTTCGGGGTCAAAAGTGTCTGAGCTACGTATGCAGTGCCCAACATATCAACCACCCGTTCATCCGTCCTCAAACCCACAGGCTCTACTTGAACCGTTCGACCAACCATGAAAACAAAGAACAAGTAGACCAAGTTCCCAGTGGTCAGACACCCCATACGGGCCTGTCTAAAACTCGGATACTTGTCAATGGGACCCCATCGGCTGATGGGATGGGCCAGGCGCGCATAATGAAAATCATGCAAAGGGATGAAGAGGTCGGCAAGGTCGCGCGGGCAGCGTTGGTCGTGGTATGTACGCCCCTCATTTCTTACGCCCTTTGCACGCCATGAATCTGCTTCCCTAATCCCCCTCTCTCTTCACCTTTGTCAGGCGTCACAGCAAAAGCCCTCGAACTGTTCCTCGCCATGATCGTCGGGGAGGCCAGCAAGGTCACGCTAGAACGAGGGGCGAAAAAGGTGGAAACGTATCATATCTGTAGGTGTCTCTCTGCTTTGCCCCCACCCTTTCCTTTGTGATCGCTGTGGACGTGTCTTGCCAGAAAACATGTGTCGAAACGACGGAGATGCTGGACTTTTTGAAGGAAATCGTGGAATCCGTGCCGGATCCGTCAGCTATGGTGGGACTATTGGCCTTGAAGCCGAAGCTGCGGAAGGTTCGAAGCGCAAACGAGGCAAGGCAAAGAAAAATGGCGCTCCTGTTACTAATCTGGGGGGTCAAAGAAGCGACGCAAAAGGAAGGTAGACACCGCCGATGCGGACGGAGCGGGAGAAGAAGTTGGGGGAGGTGCAAAATCGGAACCGGAAGGAGAGACGGCTATGGATGAGGACGATGACAGAGATGATGGTGCAGAATCGGCGAGCCATCGAGATCAGGATGCGGACTGGCGAGATGACGAGGATTCACCGTACGTTCCGAGATAACGGCAGTCTGAACCAAACAAGTACCGTATCCCAGCGCAGAAATGTTACACTATCCTCGTTCTGGTAAGGCTACATGTAATTTAATTAAACCAGCTCAACCTCTCCTCTCAACACCAGCTGCTCAACAACCGAGTAAGGGGTTAGAGAGATGTGTCCTTTTTCATTGTCAGGGTAGAACCACTAACCAAAGTCAATTTCTTGCTTGGTACGGCGGAGCGAAGATACGACTCACTCAGGTAACCTCACCGGCGGACAATTCCGACGGGCATGGATAAAAACGGCGTGGCCTTTATCAGGCTCAGCGACTATGACTACCTGTTAGACATGTCTTGGATCCATCTCGGCACTCACCCATTGGTGGAAGGAAAGGTGTCTTATCATCCAACGTTTGTTGGTTTTCCGGAAAACCTTGCAGGACTGAAACGTAGAAATTCTGGTCAGTCAGCCTGGAAAACCTGAACGGAAATGTCAACCATCAACTGGCTGCCATACGACTCGGAGCGGAGGGACATTCGTCACCTGCGAGCGTGTTCTACTTCGTTCTCCGAAAGACGTTGTTGAACCTCGGGGTTGGTCATGATATATCGAGCAAACTTTTCGATCTGTAGTGATAGTCGTTGGCTGGGACAGGCGACGCTGTATGGCACCAGAAACCCTGTTCACCTTGAACAGCCTCGTACGAAGGTACGATCTGACGACAAACTTCACCCGCTCGACCTCCGTCTGAGCAAGCATGATCCGAAAGTGTTCCTCGGAGGAGGACGAGGGATCGGACCGCAACAGCTGGACGGTCTCGGACTGCACAGACAAAAAAAAACATACCACGTCATGAACCCACGCTCGACTCGGATGGCGCATGGCATCTCACCTACCTGACGCCGTATATGATCGAGCAGCCTAGCGAGCACGTCTTCAGCAACCGGGAGAACGTCGGGCGAGTGCCGCTCGTTCATCCAATGTCGGATGAGTTGCTGCAGCGGTGTTTCCTCCTCGTCTTCCTCGAACAATGGTAGCGCGGCGGGCATCTGAACGTCGTCGTCGCGTGGTGCATTCCGGAGTCGATCCTGGAATGCGTTGTCGCCGCGATCGAGTCTGCTGAAGAAGTTGTCGTCGTCATCGTCCATCATGTTGGCCGGGCGAGGTGGTGGAAGTACGTCGATGGGTTCTTGAAGTTGGAGTTGCTGATCTCACGTCAGCGTAGCCTTGTTACTAGGCACCATACGTTTGGCAGAATTTAAGTCGGGTAAAAATGTTGTCCGAAATGCAAAGACTGCACTTGTAATATAAGTTGACACTTGCGCCACGGGAACACTTGAAATATGTGGGCTGGTGTAAGCAGTCGCGACCGCCCGCCGCCTAGACCGTTACGCCAAAAAGCAGTGATACTGAATGGTTAGCATTCAGTATCCCGAGCGGTATATATGCTAGTTATAGGTAACTAGGTAAGCGGTAGGCTTACAGCTGGAACTTGAAGTTATATGGGTGAATGTGTTGCCAGTGGCTTGTCCTAAATATCAAGAAATTTGGTACACTTCCACGTCGACATCAAATCGGGCATCCTGAACGCGTCACATACAACATTAATATTGTACGTGGACTGTAGATGCTGGAGCAGCAATCCAGAGGCGCGAAACGCGAGCGTAGCGTGACTGCACCAGACTCGATCGAAGATGACGCACAGCGCTCGGCAGAGACCGAGCCGCGATCGCTTACCATATCGGGTACAGTATCAGTTCTGAGATCTGAACCCACCAAACTGTTGTACCCGTACCTGCGTGTATACTCGTGCTATTACCTATGTGCACATTCAACCATTTCCTAGTCTTCGAGTGTAGCTCGTCCTCATATATCCTGAAGATGGCCTGCTTTGGTCTCCATTTCCTTGCACTGGCCATTGGACTCGCACAATGCCAGAAAAAGTTGTCTGTGCCACCAACATGGCGGGTTCTGTGTTATTTACATATCACCTTCGAGACTTAGGCTCACGAATCCTGTCGTAGGAGCCTCGAAATAAATACAGCCTTGCAGAGCGAGTTACGCTTTCGCGGACTGCTATCAATAGTCTCCTTCCCGGGCTGAACCAAACCATCGGTTATTTCGATAGTAAGCCCTTTCCGTCACGCAGCCTCACCCCCTTTGAAAGCTAATATTGCAAGCCATGAGTTACTGGCAAAGCGCCAATGCCCTCTCTGCCATGGCCAATCAAGACCACGTCACACATCTACCTTCGAATCAAGCTGTTGTGACCACGTATCTAAACAAACCTTTCTTTCTATACCCGAACTATTCAACGATGTACAACGACGATGCGTTATGGTGGGCGACGGCTGCGTACTACGCCTACCGCGCCTATGGTGACGAGAATCTATTGAATCACGCTGTACAAACATGGGAACATATCAAGACCTTGTGGGTAGACGATATCTGGCCCTCACCGATTATCGTTGGTTGAACAAGTCCACAGCCAAATATCCGAGGAGGATGCACAACACGGTACTATACCCACCAAGAGCTTTCCAATTATGGGTACATGCGAAGGGAAATCTATGGCCGGAGGTGTCTTCTGGGTGAGCGGGAACCTTTCAGCAACGTGAAGAACATGGGTACTGAACAGAGCGGTAAGCGTCCCGTGCCCGACGACACTGCACTCAATTCTGTCACCACTGGGTAAAAAAATGTCTGTCACTCGGAAATAATGACCATCCTAATATTCTGACGAACAGATCTTTCCTGACGTGCGTGTCGTAAACATTAAATTGTATGATCGATGACCTTTTATCCTAGTCTCTCCGCATACCTTGCCGAGCTGACTCACAACTCGACGTATACCGATTCCGCCATCGCAGCTGTAACTTGGATGCAGACTCTCAACATGAATAGCGATGGTCTCGCGCTCGACACTATCGGTGCAAACGACTGCTCGCGATCGCCAGCCACCGAATTGTTCACGTATAATAGTGGAAAGCTAATCGAGGGATTAAGCGTGCTTTCCGATGTCACCGGTGATGAAAGCTGGCAAAGCTTGTGAGTGATGAGGAGCTTGTCATCGCAGGATCACTGATTTGTTGGTTTCGCAGCATGTTAAACACCATCGTCGCAGTTCTCTACACTACGGCGTGGCAGAGTACCAACGGTGTGATCACAGAAGGCGGAGTCACAGAAAAAGATGATGACGTTGTCGGTTTCAAGAGTAGGTCCTTCCGCAATTTACATTGTTCGATACGATAAGCCGGGCGACAGGCATTTTGATTCGTGCCTTGCATGAAGCATGGGCACGAAATCCGGATAATGCGCAGTTGCAGGACGTCATTCAAAGCTACATCAACGTTCAAGTATGTGATCATGCAAACGTCTGCTGTCATAGGACTCGGCTCATCGTTGGTTAGTACAATGCGCTCATGGAACTCGCGTCGACGCGACACGAAAATACGAGGTGGTATTCGGCCGCATGGGCGGGTCCGCAGCCTACCACTTACACTGCATGGGGACAACTTGCTGCTCTGGATGTGTTAGTCTCGAGTATTGATGTTAATTCCATGGTTTTCAGCGTTCAGGAATGAAAACACTGGTTGACTGGTCGACGAGGAACCGGCGATCGGGGCTGGAACATTTAGGAGATCTGATCCCAGATCCAGTAAACCTGAGTCAACAAAGGTCATCACCTCCATCGTGAAAAAGGGGTGGCTGACCCAGCCTTTAGGCTTTAGAGCTAACCACTCATCCCGCTGGGCGCTGTACTCTTCATTGACGATCTGATCCAAACGTAGTAAAATGTCTTCATCGGTGGTCCGCCTCTCATGTCTTCCTCCGGTGCATTGAGCATTCCTTTCAACAATTTCGTAGAACACAGCCTCGAAACCTGACCCATCGCCTCAGGGTCCCACCCCGAGTTGTGGAAACCCGCATTGCAATTGCGGAACGACGTGCGTGGTCCAAAACGTCCTCTGTCAATCCGTCTTTTGACGTATCTCGTTTCTCGGTCGTACCAGTTGTTCCTGCAAGCCTGGCGAATGTAAATGTTGAGGAGGGCAAACGATAGGAGCTCCTCTGTCAAACGTATGGAGTAACGAATGCGTCCACGTAGTGCAAGACCATGCCTATCCCGCTTTTTCGAAAGTGCAGAATGTATTCTAATGGCGTATCCAAAAAGTTTTTGACTGCGGAAAACTTGAAGTCGAGCCGACAGAAGGTTGACGTTGAGCTTGGTAGATCGAGTGCCGACAAACGTCAAACTCTTCATGAATTCGTTCGCAGTGGTTCCATCGCGCACCCGAACTACTGACGTGGTTAAACATCTATGCGAACTAGTTTTTCCATCTACACCACGCATCAGTCTGCAAAGTGGCGACCAACTTGCAATGACTTACATTTTGACCGTCCGATCCCGTCCTCCACTGACAACCTTGTCAGCGACGAAATCGACACAATACACTTCGTCCGTATGTCCCGAAAGGTCGTTTTTGAGTTTATATGTTTTGAGATCCCAAATCTGAGGGGAGCGGATAGACGGGTTAAAAGATATGGCATGAATACGAGCACGAGCACGCCCCAGATGTGACGTACTTTGACGGTGCTATCTTTGCTCGCGCTGACTACCATTCGCGAGTCCGCGCTCCATGCGAGACGGTATACTGGACCGACGTGACCACGAAGCGTCGCCACGAACTTTCCCATAATCCCTAAACGAAATACACAAATGAGTCTCGGAACGAGTATGCAACACAACACTGAAGGGGCACAAAAGACTCACCAGCTCCTCCCGTACAATCCCAGAGGCGCACAGCATTATCCCATCCCGCACTTGCCGCCCAGCGCCCATCAGGCGAAAAAGTAACGTGTGACACTTGTCGCTGATGGCCGGTAAGTCGATTCAAGGGCTTTGATTTACCGGCTCCAGATTCCGACGCGGATGAGAAAAGTGACCACAGGAAGAGGGTGTGATCATCAGAACCTGATATCAGAAGTTCAGGGGTACGAGACAGGAGTGCATCATATCGTTTCAGTGCGAGTGTTTGAGCTAAGTGCGTCCCGATGAGTTCGGCATTTATGAGGCGATCATTGAGATAAACATACCTTCTTCATCAGATGTTGGTCGCTTGGCGGTGTGATCGAATGGACCGGTCCGAAGTACAAAATCGGTATTGAGAGCGAGGGTGGTTACCCAGTGTGCGTGGTCCTTGAGGATCATCAGTTGCTTTCCCTATGAGATAATCAGCAGTCCTGCCTAACGTGTGACGAGCTCGACCACCTGTGCGTCCCACACCCTAACTGTCTGATCACTGCTTGCGGTATACAGCACGCCTTTCCCGCCTTTCCCTCCACCCCCCCACTTGACGACATTGACACTGGCTGTGTGACCGCCGAGAGTATACTCCAGCCGACGGGTCGCTGTAGACCAAACGCGTACAGTCCCATCCTTGGAGGATGATGCGAGACGCGGTATGGTCGGGTTTCTATTCCAATGCATCACATGCGTGATCTGATCCGACGATCTGAACGTCCCAAAAGGGCAAAGGTATGCTTACATGTGTACAGGCTCCCAAGCGAGCGAGGTCACCCACTTTGAGTGACCTTTCATTGCGTCGCCTATCGGTTTCCCTGACTTGGGGTCCCATAATCTCACGTGTCCGTCGTGCCCGCCACTGGCAAGCTTACGCTCGATAGGGTCCCATTCAACACAAAGGACCCATCCGGCATGGCCGACGAGAGTGTGAGATGGGGTCTCGGTGTTAAGGTCCCACAGTCGAACGTGGGTGTCGCCGGACCCCGTGGCAAGAAGTGCGCCCGTCGGGGAGAAAGAAGCACACAATATAGGGGAAGAGTGACCTAGACTCCCAATTGAATGACATTCACCCCAAATAACAGGGTCCATGATCGATGCGGTGCATGTTGATGACTGACATACCTGACAGGGTACTCGAGCAACGTGTGGCAGGCCGTACTTTGAATACGGACTGTGGCGCACATCGAACGACGAGAATGTTTTCTTCCGAGAACGCTTGTGAGGGGTGATTTAGCACGTCGTCTCGTATAGACTTGGAGATGACGATGCGAGTCGGTGCGTTGGACTTTGTAGCGTCCTCGGGCAAGGCAACGTGAAATGAGAAGGGCACGTGGTCCTCATCTTCCTGTGTGGCAGATAGTTCAATCAAGAGTTATAGACATCTTCTGATCGGCGGCTTGCCTTGGTGCGCAGCTGATTCACGAGCAGCTCGAGAGTCTCTCTTGCCACATTTGCAGGGAGGTTGACGGCAGGTGCGATCGGTGCGCCATCGTGCTCATTTACGAACTGAACGACGATGTTCGGTGAGGGCTGTACCGGCTCTGGCTCTGGCTCTGGAATGCCGTGATACACCTTTTGCCTTCTCGGTGGAGGGAGGAGCGTCGCCATCACGCGCCAGCAAGTCAGGATCTGAAAAATGTTCTTGGATGATTGATTGTTGTCCAGATTAGTAAAGATACCCCCTGTCTGTCTCGGGATGGTCCGGGATATCACAATCTCATCTGGCTGCGCACAAGGTCCGGCGTCATGCACATAGTCCGTAGCACCTCATTATCTTACAGTATTTCGTAGTCTACACTGGTCCCCGACTAACCCGAGTAGCGGACGCTGACGCCGACTCCATCACGTTTCCTAGAAGCCGGCCCCGAGATGGCTGCGACGCGCGACGCGGCGCGAGCTGCGGTCGGTGAACCCGACCATCCGATACTATCATGGATCACGTGCCGGATGACAAGGATACTCTAGACCTGATTCCAGACTGCGAGAAGAGGAACATGATGAGGGGCGTGCGCCTAGACTCGGCGCATATGAATTCATTTGCTTGCTTCCATGCGTTGTGGCTGACCAGCCGTCAGTAGACTAGTAAGTCAAGCATGAATTTTTCTGTGGGAAAAACCGGTCGAGGGCCCGGGTGGCTTAGAATCCCGAGATGAAGCAAAGCATTAGGATCGTGGCGTCCGGAAAGGCAGCGCATGCAACCTCCGGCAAGTATTATTATTGTACTGAAAGGGATCAGTCTAGGGTCCTTAGCCCCTATCCCGGAGATGCCGGCTAACAAGTGACTTTGACCTGATATGTCAAAGTGACTGATCCGGGTATCGGAGGGTAAGATGGTTCAACTCATCAGGGGTCCTGACACCAGGATTTCCTGATCGTGAAAAAAAAAAGGCACTGCGACTCACCGAACTGCAGTGGCCATGATTGTGCCAAGTGTTCATAGGGTGAGGCGATGCAGAACCGCAGTGGAGCTGAAACTATGCACTAGTACGTTTTCTGACGGTTTAGGATAGAAAGCACGAGGTCGGCGTAGAGAGTCTGGACAATATGGCGACGCGTACCATGGCAACGTTGGTTGTGGGCAGTTGGAATTGTAAGACCTTACTAACCCTAACCCGATTCGATCGCACCGGTGGGTTTACATTGTTTGTGCATGTTTGTGGGGGCCGAACTGTATGCTCGCCGCACAGCGCTTTTACCTTCATCCCCTTCCACCTCCGCCACACTTCGTAGCTCCCCTCCCTATTCTCAGCAATGGCCAGCAAGGCTGCTCAGAAACGCGTATGTATTCTCAACATTACCATCGTCTCACTCTCTAAATGACCCTATCTAGCTCAACAAGGAGTATATCAATATGCAGAAAGAACCACCACCATTTGTCTGGGCAGTTCCCGATGAAAAGAACATCCTGACTTGTCTGTACCTCGCTCTCACTTGAAAATACACATCTGATCCTCTTCCATCAGGGAATTACCTTATCGTGCGCGATTTTCACTGCTCTCTTTAATCAATACCAATCATCTAATTCGCAGCGCGGTCCCTCCGACTCACCCTTCTCCGGCGGAGAGTATCATGGTGTTCTCCTTTTCCCTTCAGAATACCCCTTCAAACCCCCAGGCATCAAGGTACCTTACCCTCCCTTCCTTTGTGTGCACTTTTGAACCGAATTACCTGCAGATGTTCACACCCTCCGGCCGTTTTCAGCCAGATAAGAAGATTTGTTTCTCCATGTCAGATTTCCATCCGGGAACTGTACGCTACCTTTTCATTCGATTCTCTACATCAACCCTTATGTTCCTTGGCATTTTCAGTGGAACCCTGCTTGGAGTGTTGCAACAATGTATGTTCAATTTATCCATATCCCGACATGGCCCGGCATCCTTGATGATCATCTGTGATGGCTGCGGTCAATTAAATTATTGCCGAAATACCTGTTCCGTGGACTATTTGCTGACTTGATATCTTTAGATTGACTGGCCTCCTATCGTTCATGTTGTCGGATGAAATGACAACTGGTTCCCTCACCTCGTCAGACAATTATAAGCGAACTTTGGCTGCAAAGAGCCATACTTTCAACTTGATTCAACCTCGCTTTAGAGATGCATTCCCGGATGTACGTTATCAACCATTTAATTTGTTGTCAGGAGGCTGATAGACGTCTCATCACTCGGTCTTGCTGTGATTTTCGTGTTCCTTACTTTGGCTATGCCCGGTCTGTTGATCATTGTTCTGTTTCCCGTATCCGTTTCAGTTTTGCACTCCCACCCTCAAGGATTTACCAAATATGGGTGAGCGGGAGCGCGGGAAAGCTGACGCTGAGTCGACGGCGAACACCAGTGCGGCCAGTCCGTATCTCTCACCCATACCATCATCTACCTCAGCAACACTTCCACAGCAGGTGATTCTCAGACGAAATGTGGGGATGGTCCAAACACCGATCGTAGTTGCTGCACCAATGGGGGCTGATTCTTCGAGCTCCTTGACGTCTACGAACAAACCAGTTGTCCCTCAGGGGTGGACAACATCATGGCGTCAGATAATATGGGAGAAGTGGAGGTGGGGAGTGCTGATTGCGCTGGCGGTAATCGTCTCAAGGCTTTCTGCGAGTTACTGAGGAACCAGGCCGGCCAACGCGATACGCTTGATTTTCTTTCATGACCTCTGGATGTAGCAGGATATGGACTGTTCAGGTGTGCATGGCACTTCAAGTAGTTTATTTTCTGTGTTGCAAGCTTTCACCTTCTTGTGTTCACCTACTTTGCCTGTCAGCTCTGTGCAGTACACCAATACTGTTTACTCCTTGTATGTTTTTCTTCATTACATTTCTTACTTAACTTTCTTGATTTCCCTCGACCTCGTCGCTCGTTACCCATATCTCGCAATATGTTAGCAAATGTATTACAAGCTGTTCCAAGACGTAGATTTGATGCTTCCTTAAGCATTATCTTGGTCCTGACCTTGCCAGAGCCTCGTCACCAGCTTGTCAGTGTTGCCTAGCACTGCCACGACACTGTTCCAAATGTCGTCTGCGACTTTGTCTCGATCCTGTCCCGCATCTACAATGACCCACCGATTCGGGCCCATCTCCTTCCCAATCTTTTCAAAGACCTGTCGAACCCTCGTCTGTACCTCTTGTTTTTCATACCTCTCTTCGCCATACCCGCCTCGTTGCATGGCGATCTCTGGTTTAATGTCGAGGAACAGTGTCAAATCGGGTGCAGGAAGACCAATCTCTGGGGCTCTGCACCACTCATACGTGAGATTAAGGTGAGAGCCTTTTTGAGCTGAGAACGCGATGCCTGAGAAGGCATAACGATCTGCGATGACCGTCGTCCCCGACGCGAGGTGTTCTAGGATAGTCGGGCTGTGGGGATCAAATGTCAGTCCGAGAAGCACGAACGAAAAAAAGAAAACGGACGAACGCGAGTTCCCATCTGTTGGCGGAGAAGAGGAGATGAATGGCATGGTCGTCGAGCTCGGACTTTGAGCGCAAATACGCGTCGATCATCTTTCCGATCGCTGTCGTCCGGTCTGATTGCGCGTGGCGCGGGGTGATGGTGCGTCATGGCGGTCATGTGCGATCACGATCGCGATATGATAGGACCGTGGTCGTCGTGATTGTGAGACAGAGACGGGGACGGGACGGGCGGCAGTAAGAGCGTCAGAACTGTTGTCAAAGAGCGTGACAGGAACGACAAGGAGGGTGGCTCTAACCAGGGAATTTGAGGAGCACGGCTTTGGAAGGGGATCCTGGGCGCGTCGCGTCCGTGGTCGCGGTCTGGATGCGGTCAAGGAGACGCGCGGCTTGCGTGCTCTTTCCAGACCTGTCCAGTCCTTCGATGACGATGAATGTACCGCGGGCAGGGGAAGACA
>QGOI01004278.1:0-10407 GCA_003313885.1 Boletus sp. MG55
TCGCCCATCTTAGGCAGCGGCTGAGTATTGGGCAACTCCTGCCTCTCTTTAGAATCTGTCAGGTATTGATGGCAAGGTAGAGTGCGACGCTTCGCAGCCACGGTTGGGCTTTCGACGCAGAGCCGTCGAAGGCTTCGGGGGTACCGAGGCGAAGTTCAGTGGGTTTCGAGGTGGTAGTCATGGGTGGTCTAGGGAACGGTGGGAGAGGTGGAGGGTTAGGGGGAAGTGGGGGTTGAACTGGATTAAGAGGCGGGAAGGGGAAGGGGTTGTTCCGCTGAACGGGTGTGGGGGATGGTGGTGTGGGAACTCGGGTGAGAGTTGCCGTAGCCGAGAGGTCGTGAGAAAGTTCACGAGCTAAGGTTCGAGTGGCTTCGGCTTTGGCCGGGGATGGGAGAAGCTCGTCGGAGTTTGAGGATAACTCGGATTCTTCCGTAGAAGAGAGTTCCGAGAGTTCAGTGGGAGGAGTCCTCCACATGGAGGTCGAGGGTGGTAGCTGAGAGCGAGTGCTCCTCCTTGGGTTCGGGGGTGGTCAAGAAATGGTGACTACGCGATGGTAGCACGGTTGGGTACGCTAGAGTTTTGTTACGCTTGGCCTAGGTAAGGACGAGCGTGCCTCTGTGGAACTGAGTCGGGTTGCTTTACGAAGACAAGCCTTCCTACGGATGGGACTTGGCCACGGACTTACGATGGGTGATGCTCACGAAGAGACCAACTACCAGGGTAAGGACTTGGGTCAAGGGGTCTGCTAGCAATGGCTAGTAGGACTATACGTCTGGCTGCGGTGAGCGAAGTCGCAGACGGGGTCGAGGGTGCTGACCGACTAGCGAGAGCTAGAAGGGAATCAAGGAGAGGACACTGAGATTGGATTCCGGGAGTACTTAGATGGAAGTACAGAGGAACTCTAGCGTGAGGATCTCTAGTGCTACGACTCGGATATAAGTATCGTAAGGTTTGCATGAGGGCAGGCTAGTCGGCGCTGCTTTTAGGAATACAGGAGTCACGACGAGTCAGAGTGAGTCATGGAGGAAACGGTGACTAAGCGAAGTGGCAACCGGGCGGAAGTGAAGAGCAGAGATTGAACCGGTTGACATGTGAACAGGAAAGGTCACCGTAGACGAAGGGAAAAAGGTAGTCCGTGTGCGTACGATCGTAACATCTATGATTTGGACAGCCTGGCTAGTTTACAGGAGAAACAAAGTAGAAAATACCATAACTACAAACATGGGGTAAGAAATCATTTCCAACAAGACACCCAGAACTCTCCAAACAAAGAACTATCAATATCAAGAAGACAAATCTTATCAGAAGATATGATTGAAGAATGGGTGGGAAGATAGAAGCTATTCCTATTCGGCAATCCAGCCAAAGCAAGCACCATTAGAGGACTGGATCCAGTTATCTTCCATGTATAAATCATCAAAGGAAGCAAGCTGCTGTACCCTCCACACTTTAATGGAATTATCATCAGATGCAGAGATAATGCAAGTGCCATCAGGTGAATAGGCAACAGAGCTGACTCCATATGTGTGTGCCTGGAATGGACCTGCAACACATTGGCTGGTGGTTGCATTCCAAACCCTAATGGTCTTGTCATGAGAGCCAGAGACAATGTGAATGCCATCAGATGAGTAAGCAACAGAGGTGACCCAAGATGTGTGTCCCTGGAATGGACCTGCCACACACTGACTGGTAGTTGCATTCCAAATCCTAATGGTCTGGTCCCTTGAGCCAGAGACAATGTGAGTCCCATCAGGTGAATAGGCCACAGAGCTGACAAAAGACATGTGCCCCTGGAATGGACTTGCCACACACTGACTGGTAGCCACATTCCAAACCCTAATGGTGTTGTCCCTTGAGCCAGAGACAATATAAGTGCCATTAAATGAATAGGCAACAGAGGTGACCCAAGATGTGTGCCCCTGGAATGGACCTGCCACACACTGACTGGTGGTTGCATTCCAAACCCTAATGGTGCAGTCCACAGAGCCAGAGACAATGTGAGTGCCATCAGGTGAATAGGCAACAGAGATGACTTCTGCTGTGTGCATCTCAAGTGGACCTGCCACACACTGACTGGTGGTTGCATTCCAAACCCTAATAGTCTTGTCCAAAGAGCCAGACACAATGTGAGTGCCATCAGGTGAATAGGCAACAGAGGTGACTCCAGATGTGTGTCCCTGGAATGGACCTGCCACACACTGACTGGTGGTTGCATTCCAAACCCTAATGGTATGATCATCAGAGCCAGAGACAATGTAAGTGCCATCAGGTGAATAAGCAACAGAGATGACTCCTGCTGTATGCCCCTGGAATGGACCCACATGCTGACTGGTGGTTGCATTCCAAATCCTAATGGTGATGTCCTTTGAGCCAGAGACAATATGAGTGCCATCAGGTGAATAGGCAACAGAGGTGACTTCATCTGTGTGCCCCTGGAATAGGCCTGCTACACACAGACTGGTGGTTGCATTCCATACCCTAATGGTCTTGTCTAATGAGCCAGAGACAATATGAATCCCATCAGGTGAATAGGCAACAGAGGTGACATAAGATGTGTGCCCCTGGAATGGACCTGCCACACACTGATTGGTGGTTGCATTCCAAACCATAATGGTATTGTCCCAAGAGCCAGAGACAATGTGAGTGCCATCAGGTGAATAGGCAACAGAGATGACCTGATATGTGTGCCCCTGAAATGGACCTCCTACACACTGATTGGTGATTGTATTCCAAACCCTGATGGTACAGTCCCAAGAGCCAGAGACAATGTGAGTTCCATCAGGTGAATAGGCCACAGAGCTGACAAAAGACATGTGCCCCTGGAATGGACCTCCCACACACTGACTGGTGATTGCACTCCAAACCCTAATAGTCTTGTCTGAAGAGCCAGAGACAATATGAGTGCCATCAGGTGAATAGGCAACAGAGGTGACTCCAGATGTGTGCCCTTGGAATGGACCTGCCACACACTGACTGGTGGTTGTATTCCAAATCTTAATGGTCATGTCCACAGAGCCAGAGACAATGTGAGTACCATCAGGTGAATAGGCAACAGAGGTGACATGAGATGTGTGTCCTTGCATGGTATGAACATTAGCTGGCCAACTGGTTGGATGTCCTGAGCTCATTGAGGCATGCTTTTGCAGGTGTTCAACCCAGAGTTTACAAAGTAGAGAGTTGGTGGGAGTCTGAGGCATGGCTGATAGATACAGATGTGGGGTGGAATCTCTGAGGACAGGGGCAAACACCTGGATGGACTGGAATGCTTCTGATGCCAGAGTGGCAATTTCTTGTCCCTAATAACATCTTGCTCAGTACTAATCATACATGTACCATCATGGCTAATCTTACCTTGGCCCAGTTTTCGAGGATGGTACAGGTCTTTAGGGCAGATTGGATGAGCAGTGGGGAGTATGAAAGAAGACTGATAGCTTCCAGCCAGTATGGGAAAAAGTCCTTGAAAAACAGTGTCACATCATTCAACAGGTCTGGAGAACAGTCAACTTGTTGCAGGTGATCCATCCAGTATTGGCATGAGTACGCCAAGTGGTGGGGAATGGCCTGATTCAAGCGACTCAGCAAATCAGGGATGCGAGCATTGTAGTCTCGCGAGTCCTTGAGATCACAGATGTTGAACCTGAGCATATTTCGCAGGCAACCAAGCAATGCTCGTCCAAGACAGAGAAAATGGTGGGGTTGGATGTCGACATGGAAAATAGAACTGCGAGTTTCGTCGAGTAAAAAGTCTCGGAATGAGGTATGAAGCGGACGGATGGGCTTCTCTTCATCAAGAACTCCATCAAGCAATGACCCCAAGGGTTTGATGATATCTTGGATGTTCAGATCTCTATTCGACCGGAATAGAGTGGAAAGGGATGTAAGGGATAGTGGCTCCTTGAGTGCAAGCACAACAGCCATCACATCTTTAAACGATTGTCGAGCCTTATCCAAGGTAAATAGTTGCTCTAATATAGCCTCGTATAGCTTATCTAGAGGGCGGATACTGGCACTATTGTCGTTCTGCAAAAGTATCTCGAGCCGCTGGCATAGACTGAGTCCGACAGTCCCAAACCCTTTGATGAATTTGCAAGCAGTCGATGCCCACTGAAAGAGATGCTGGGAATGGTCTACCAGTAGTCGGCACCACCCTTCATTAGGCCAAGAAGATTCGAGTTCGGTATACCGATGAAGGGAATGGTGTATAAACTTCTGGATATCTCTGTCGACGACGTCCTGGGAGACATCACCCATTTGTTTATGGATCAAGTGTGAGCTGGACAGAAGTGCCGAGAGGATGTCGCTTTCCGGGCGAGCAGTGATGAGGAAGCGAAGGTTGGTTGGAAGGGTGTTGTCGGAAATTTGGTTGGAGATGGCTTCGAGAAGTTGTTCACGACTGGCTTGATTGCCACTTTCATCAAGGGCGTCGATGACGATCACCAAGGGCCCGACAGCATCAAGGCGCTTGGTAGGTTCTATAATGAGCCGCTTGACTTGCTCAAAAGGCGATGTCGACGTGCGAAGCGCTCGATCCCCTTTCACGACCCCCCAAAGGGCAGACTTGTACTGCGGATTGTGATCGGAGAGGTCGCGCGCGATAGTACTGAAAAGATTCTGTGGATTCCTCCTTTCGACGTCTGTACTGGCGAAGCAATACGACGATCCCAACCGTTGTTGCTCGTCGTACAGTCGAGCGATCGAATGAGCCACCGCAGACTTGCCCGATCCAGCGACACCAGTCAGAAGGCACACTCGGGGCGCATCTTCGTCAGGATTGTTGATAATGTCACAAATGTCGCTGAGGAAGGACTCGCGCGTCCCTGGTAGGCATCCCTTCTCCTCCGCATACCTAGCCCCGGACGCATACGGTATGTCGTTCAAGTCAATGGATTCCGCTGTGTTCCAGTCCGTGAACATCTACCCCCGGTCTCATGACGTCGAACGTACCGATGTGTTCCACCTCTCTCATTGTACGAACGACAGTGATCTCTGTCTGCACTGCAACTCCTTCTATGAATCCAACTTTAAGTTCTCGGAACTTGTTCTCAAAATCAGTGATCTTCGCGTCGATATTGGAGAGCGTGTATTTCGCCGTCCGAATCCCTGAACACGGAAATCAGAGGTGGACATTGTGAGTCCGACGACAACTCACAGAAGCTGTTTTCCTTGGCGTATTTGGTGATGAAGTACCCACACTCCGTCACCTGTCGTATGAGAAGCGTGATGGTGTCGATGTGGGCCTTGATTGCCTTCAAGGGCTCGGCATCGTGAACGAACGTGAAGACGTCGCTCATCGTGCTTGCTAAGCGGATGATCTGGTCGTCGCGATTTTTCTGGTTTATGAGCACCTAAGTGGAACATCGCCACCGATCAGAGCTAGTATGGATATCAAGAAAGAGACGAACCTGGTTCGCAGCCGATATAACAGACCAAGCCAGCGACGTATACGGATGAATCTGTGTTGCATTCAGACCATGAGGGAGTCGAGACACCGAATACCAAATACCTGTGCGACACCGGCCACAATCTTGTTAAAGAGCTCCATCCTCTGCAAAAGAACGCCCCACGTAGTCTCGAATGTCTGTACTTGGGTCACAACGTTTGTGCCAGTATCGACTGCCGAGCTCAAGAGGCCGACGACTACAGGCGTTGAGTCGAGCGCGGGAACCATGTCGGTCACCCTAGCGACGGCGTCTGTAGCTTGACGTTCGTCTGCATTAATGTCCCCGCGTGGCTCAGCAGCCAATGAAAACTTGATCGTGATCCCCGAAAGATCGGAGCCATCAGAGGTATCCTTGAGAAGTGGCTCTTCAAACGCTTTAATCGAAGAGATCGCGTCAGCAGAACTTGTCATACACGATGTCTTCGTACCGCCGTCCTTCAGCTTTCCCAATACCCCGCCGATGGTATTCGTCAGACTTCCGACAAGTTTGTCTTTTCGCATGCGGTGCGCCTGGTAAACCTTCACGAGGAGGACGGAGCGATCGTGCCCGTCGCTGCCGATATTTCAGTTCGCTAGTATATATATCAATGCACATGTACTCACAAAAACAACGACTCATCCCAAGAAGTGCGATCTTTTCTCTCTTTTGCCTTCTTCGTCCGCTGCGACGTGTCGTCTATGGACAATTCGACGTAGTACTGGCTCGGACCTGTGAGCTTGCGCCGCGCTTGAGTACGAAATTCGATGTCTGAATAATGGTCAACGGGCATGCACAGAAGGACTAGCGTTGTGATCCTACCCTTGACTGTGATTGCTTTCGCCCTAGAACCACTTTCAGTACATTCCCAGCGAAGTTATGAAGGTAAGAAATATATGTACATACATGGCTGGATTCACGCTCTGAGCGAGATTGGCTGTGTTCATGATGCTATAGGTGAAGCTGGTAAGTATACGATGACTGGGAGTAAATGGACGAAGTGGGAGCCGAACAAGTTTTCAGCATGCGGTTGCAATGCGGCATGGTGCTGGCAGTGCATGGCGACACACTGCCATGGTAGTACCTCCACGGAGGCCGAGGCTTAATTCAAGGGCGATAACACTCCTTTCAGTGACCTATGGAAGTTTAGCAGACCTCGTCGACAAAGTCTGTCAGAGACTCTTCTTCCATGTCATCTTTGAAACTGAAACTAGCAGGGCTGAACGAGTCATGTCAATCGTGAATATTAGTATCTCTCGTCATCATCTGCTCCGCATTCAGTGACAAACAGGCCTCAGCTGGCAATACACTACATGTTTTAAGCTCTAAGGCGCATTACAAAACGAATACGGCGACGATACTCCCCTCTTCACAAACCGCCCCCACCCAAGATATACTCTATCGCAGCATGCACGTTGCCACCGGTGGCAAGAAGCGCGCGCACGTTCTGAGCTGCGTTGCTGAAACCCATATCTTGTAGTTGCTGCTCAAAAGGTCGAGAAAGAAGACAAACGTGAGACGAACGGATTCGTGACACACGAGTCCTTTGGACGCACCTGAAGTTGGACCTGGAACCGTTCCTCTGGCGGCCTTGTATCCGTGGGAGCGGCGGGCGCACCGAAGGAGCCTAACCCCCCACCAAGACCGCCTAGGCCACCGAAACCGCCAAGACCACCTCCGACGCCACCCCCACCCAGGAGCGCTTGTAGCAGTGCAGGATTGGGTAGGCCAGCACCAGCACCAGCGCTAGCACCAGTTCCAGCTGTGCTGGGCTGTGTTGTCGTGGATGGTGAGGTGAGGTTAGTCATACCCGTGCCAGTTGCGCCAGAGGGTACTCCCGGAGCTGGGAACGTGCCCGGAACCGCTGCGCCAGCGCCGCCAACCCCGCCGCCGCGCATCATCGACGACATTTGCATCATGGTACGCAACATTTCGGGGTTCGACCTGTTCGATTGAACGAGTTAGCATTCGACACGCCATCCATACGAGTGTAAGAGAGAGAAAACGGTACGAACACCATTTGCCTAAACTGATCGCTTTGGAAGACCTCCCGAATTTGGGGTCCCATCGAGGCGAGTTGGGGGTTGAGCGCGATGATCTGGTCGAGGATGGCGGGATTGGACATCAGGGAGGACATTTGCTGTAGGAACTCGGGTGATTGCATCATATTTTGAAACTGCAAGCAGGGGACCGTCGTTAGTCGGTCATACATGACACGCTCGTGAGATACGGACCATGTTAGGGTCGTTCTGGTTTACACCCATTTCTGTGAATGGGTTGAACCCAGCCATGAGACCGTGGCCCATGTAACCGTTGAGAAGCGTGAGTGGATCGGACGGGTTCTGGCCTGCCTGCATGGTGGGGATTTGTTGAGGTGGTGGGGCGGATGAGGGGCCAGAAGCGGGCGCTGTGCGTGCGGTACCCTTGACCATGTGGATGGTATGTGACGACTGGATCTTGTACACGGACAATGGGTCTTCGTCCTGGAAGCGATAAGGTGAGTGGTATCCGAGATGACGGGACGCATCGGCTACCTTGAGCACTCTGCCTGTGTGGGGTTAGAGTCGAGATCTGGCGGTGCAAGGGTGGGTTGTACACATACCCGAGTAGATCAGTCTCTGTCGATCTGCCTCAACGTCCGACTTTTCGGCGATGGCACGCTTGAGGTCGAGGACGGTCTTGTCGGGGCTGATCGATATCTGGATCTTGAGCTCGCTTGGACCTAGAAAGGAGTAGTCAGTGAAGAATGAGAAGAATGCAAATGGATGTACCCTTGACATTGATGTGAATTTCACTGTCGGCCATGGTGAGCGGAGGAGAGATGTGCAACGACGACACAGCCCCCCGTAGCAGGTCTTTACCCGATCGGTCATCATGTCCTGCGACGATTGCTTCAAGACCGTTCCCCACACCGGCACGCCTGCCGGACGCTCAGAGACGATCGCTGGCGTGGAGACGTACATCTCTGAGCCTAAGGCTGGCCCAGCGGCGACCGGGGAGAAGAAGATCCTTCTCTACTTCTCTGACGTGTTCAGCCCGTTCTACATCAATGGTCAGCTCGTTCAGGACTGGTTTGCGTCCAATGGTAGCCAAGTTTCTTCCATACAGCCATGTATTGAACCAATAATGTATTGAATAGGCTACACCGTCCTCGGCCTCGACTACTTCTTTGGTGACAGGTTGGAGAAGCTAATGAAACAGCCCAACTTCGTCCGGGAAACTTGGCGTGACAAGGTCGCTGCTCAAGCACGCGAGTGCACACCAAAGTGGGTCGAGGCAGTCAGACAACGCTACGGTCAGAAGACCCCCCTCCTACGCAGTGCCGTAACTGAGCCTTCGGATTAGGTACGACCAACGTCAAGTACTTTGCAGTCGGTACGCCGTCTCTCCCTCCCTCCTCCTTCTGCTCACGGCGCTTCGTCTTGTCCAGGATACTGTTTCGGGGCCCCACACGTCTTTGCTCTCGCCAATGATCCGACGTTTAACCTCGCAGCGGGTGAGTCCTCTTTCCACGGATCTTGGCGCTTTCCCATACTTGACCCTGTCCTCAGGCGCCGTCGCGCATCCTTCCAGTATCTACGATGGTGCGACGAAACAACTCAAAGCAGACGTCATCGAGAATTGTGTTGGTCTGTGAAGATGTTTATATCGTATAGATACACCTTGACAGCCCACTCTCAGCGCCCATCGCCTTTGGCTGTGCAGGTGATTGATGACTCACGTTCTTGCTCATCCACCCGACCCGAGTGGCGCTGAACACTTGTCTAGAAATTGACAATGCATTCCCCACCGAAGCGCGTCGTCAGGCGGAAGACATCCTTGTGAAGAACAAGACGCACTATTACTTCCAAATCTTCAGTGGCACCTCACACGGATTTGGCGTGCGTGGTGATCCCGCCGACGATGCCCAGCGTATATATCCTCTGTTCTTACATCGTACACATCCATCTCATCTTGGAGTTGCTCTCCTACAGGCTTTGCGAAAGAGGAATGCGCGCGCGGATTCTTGCATTGGTTTAACAGGTTCGCAGCGTAGTGATGTTTACGCGGACACCCCCTTGAAGGTTGAAGGAACAATTGTTGTCGTCATCATCGAATTGTACGATAATCATGTTGTTTGGCGGCGTAGAGAAATCAGTCAAAGCGGATTACATCTGACTACAGTCTATTATCTCGCATCAGAGGCAGTTAAACGCGGTGATCCCATTTACCGTGTCCGCAACACGGACGTGGTGGTACTCTCACCAATCACGTCCCCTCATAATGACCATCCCAGGAACTTCAAATGTGTGAGGTCTGACCAATATTTGCAGTCGAATATCTCATACTGCGATACAAAAATCTCACAATGTAGATAGGTGCTTGTTGCATTTTTGGCTTGGATAGCTTTGTAATATGCTGATGAAATCTTTAGTGTGAGATACTTGTCCGTATTTCGTGCGATCGCGGTATCGACTCGGATCGTCGAGATACAAAGGACTGTCTGTCATGGCTAGTAGCATCCCCAACCCGCTCCTACAATGTCGATGACACTCGCAGGTCCCCCCACCTCATGCTTTTACACTGGCTTCAAACACACCGGCACCTCTGATGGACGCTTTGAATTCCTTGGCGGACTCAACACCTACTAATCTCTGAACCACCCACAGGCGCGACGTCCGGACCACACAAGAAAGTCCTCCTGTTCATCATCAACAAGCTGTTTCACGACCACTTCGCCTCGTGCCAGTGTGGTACGTTTCGGGCTGGGGACGTCTGAGTGAGTGGCAGGATAGGTGTGTGGATACGGCGATCACCGAGGCAGTCCTTCCTTAGGTGGGACAGACCGGGGTGTGGCGTGAGCTGGAGCGGGGAACTCCGGCCTGACCGTCCGTCGTACGACAGAGGTGGAAAATACCTTCCCGATCGAGGCGCGACGACGTAGTCTGGTATGGAAAGCCGGACAACCGTGCTCTCTCGGATCACAAAAGTCGTCACGTGAACTTATGAA
>QGOI01004293.1:0-11766 GCA_003313885.1 Boletus sp. MG55
GTTCCTGCGGAAGAGGTCGTCCTCGTCGTTGACTGTGTTGACGACCTGAGTTTCGCTGCTGGGCACTGGCTGCCTCGACACCAGACGCGGTCGTGGACGTGGACGGGCCGGCTGCGCCATTCGTTAATGACAACACCCCGTGGGAATCTTTACCGGCTCTCTTCATGTTGTCACGCACTGCGTCACGTCACCCTACTCCTCATGTCCAGCAAGGTCGTGTTCAAGAAATCCACGTCGCGTCCAGCCCAGCGCGCGAGGGACGTCGACGTCGACATCGACGCCGGCGAACCATCCACAGCCGACACGCCCATAACCCTCCCATCAAAGCTCAAATCAAAAGTGAAGCGTGCGCAGCCAAAGTCCCGACTCAGCTTCGGCGCCGATGACGAGGTGAGCGTGTTAACAGCCCAGCCCGGAGCCACCCTGATGCGTCGTGCGTTAGGCCACCGAGGAACCCGCATTTCAGATTAAAAAATCCAGCCTGAGCCGCAAGCTCACTCTTGGCTCACACCCAGCGTGCGTGTCGCCCGGCCCACCGTTGCCTGCGCATTGACCCTTCATCTCAAGTTCACTACCTGCCACCTTAGACCCGGCCCCCATGAGCACTCATTCCAATGGTGCACCGGTCTATGATCAGGCTCATCTCTCGGAGCTCAAAGCCAGCACCTACTCCACTCGACCACTCATCAATAATGACACCTATGATGTGGATGCATCCATGATTGTAGATGAGAGTACATTGGAATTTTTAGGATCATCAGGCAAGCCATCATATTTCCTGTCGTGGGATCTCGTGCTAATAATTCCTCAGAGTCCGCTGAAACCCTGATCCCTTCCCAATCAAGGATCGTGGCCGCGAAGGAGCGACGAGAACGTTTACGCGTCAGTAGTACAGAACAAGAGTACATTTCTTTGTCTGTTACGAAACGGGCCGACATCTCTCAAGGCCCTCATCCTGAAAGCCGCTTGGTGCGAGAAGAGGATGAAACAGGGGAAGGCGACGACGGTAGGTACGGTTTCCGCTCTGTGGCATCATTTGTTCATTCGTATCCTTTAGAGTACGCGGAGTACACTAGCGCGCAAGAGAGGATAGCGTTGGGGAAAAAGGCACGCAAGGTTGAGGCGTCGAAACTCAGAAACAGTATGAAGGAAATGATTGCTGATGGGTAAATGCTTTCCTCTTTACTGTGCTTTGTTTGACTCCGTACATCAGAGCAGATGAAGATGAAGAAACCCTCGAGTGGGAGAAAGAGCAACTGCGGAGAGGGGGTCATGACCCTGCAATGGTCGCGGAACCGATCGCGGTCAAGCAGATTTACAAGGCTGCTCGAAGTATACTAGTCATTCGTTCTATCGTACATCTGCTTACACCTGCCCAGTCCCACTTGCAACCGACATACCTGCCCTTGGCCAAGCCGTCGAACGATTTCAGCGATCATTGGCTTCGTTGTCCGATTCCCATGCTTTGAGCACTGGCGCCATCACATCGCTCGCAGAACAGCGTACCGAACTTGATACGCGAGAGACGGAACTCCGCTCGATGATTGCTGTTGCAGAGTCGAAGAGAAGCTGGTTCGCAGAATTCAAGGACTGGGTCGAGAGTGTGGCCACCTTTCTTGATGAAAAGGTTGCGTTATGATTCTCGACGCGCAGCAATACTGACTCAGCATTATAGTTCCCCAAGCTCGAAAAGCTGGAAGAGGAACATCTTTCTATACTGAAAGAGCGAGCCGAGATGACTGCGCGGCGGCGTAGTGCCGACGATGAGGACGATCTCTCTGTTGTATTTGGTACCGTCCCTAAACCCTCCCAGGAATCAGAAAACGTTGATGAATTGCATCGTGTACTACCTACATCAAACTCTATCGTACTCAGAAGGGAGCGGCGCACAGCCAGAGTGGCAAGACGCACCCGTCGACACGCCACCAAGATGCCGCCGAATGCCGACGACCGCGAAGAAGGGTACTCAACTGACTCATCACTGGCCCAGTCCGACGCTCTCGACTATCTGCAGGCCCTTCAAAGGATCACCGCGGATGGTAGAGATATCCTATCTGATGTCCGTTCTGCCGAGTTTAGGGACCCGAATCGTGGCCTTGCAAAATGGTTCAGCGAATGGCGTGAACGCTATGCTGACAATTATATTAGCGCTTGGGGTGGCCTTGGACTAGTGGGAGCTTGGGAGTTTTGGGCGCGACTCGAGATTCTGGGATGGAACCCATTCGAGGTAGGTTCGTTCTTGCCCTCTGACGTAATTCCTGACACGTTGCGTCAGTCACGGGGGAGTTTGGATCAATTCTCTTGGTATTCATCCCTATATCAATATTCTCGACCTCAGGGTGGGAATGAAAAGAACGACGAACCGGAACTCGGTCCGGACGGCGATATTGTTTCAGCGATGATTTCCACTGCAGTCGTACCCCGCCTTTGTAAAATCCTCGAGGCAGGGACACTTGACCCTTACTCTGCAAGGGATGTCCGAAGAATGATAGATCTCGCCGAACAAGTAGAAGCCTCCATCGGAACGGACAGTAATAAATTCCAGGTGCTGTGTTGTTCGTGGTGATTGCGGACTGGTGAATTTCTAACATTATACGGATCTCTAGATGATTTTGAAATCTATCCACACCATTTTTGATGGCGCTACGTCTAATGCGGAGGATATCTTAGCCCCTTTTGTCAAGTTGAATAGGCCCCCTTTTGACCCGGAGGCGGCGCCCGCCCGACAGCGGTCACTCTCTCGAGCCATTAAACTCCTAGAGAACATGCTACGATGGCGCAAGTATGCTGGTGACAAGCACGCCATTGGCAGACTTTGCGTGCGGCTCGTAAACAGCTGTATACTTCCTATGGCAGAGAGCGGTTGGGAAGTCGGCGGCGAAAGAAAAGTCCGCCAGGTGATTAGGTTTCTTTCTTGTCGTTCAACGTGATCTTACTTTATCTGTAGGTGATATCCGCCCTACCACAGGAATTAGTGAGCTCAATAAGAGCTACATTCACCACATTCACCTAAACGTCGTAATTCATCATATTGCCCATAATTTGTGACGTTTTAGGACGTCTATTCAAATTTCAAGCAGTGTCACTACGCCCAGCGCCGAGCCTTTACTACGCCGAACACGATGATAATGAGTTGGTCTAACCATCGCCACATTATCAGCGCTGGCTGCTCGGAAGATAAATACGAAGCCTTAATGACCACTCATGTTCGTCCTTTTGGGCCACTTCGGCTTGGGCATTCTGCATGGCTGGTTCGTTCCGCTGTCAGACACTTCATTCCGGATTCATTCCATTCGCAGTGTGCGAATAGAGGGTTAGGCGACTTACGTTTCGCCTCTCTACGGTTACACTTAGTTGAAATGCTCATAATGCATATTTTTTGTTACGTTTTTGTCATTGAACATTAACTAACTTAGGTTTTGGTACTGGTAATCTCATAACGCATAGTCTGATGAAAATTTTTATGCTCATAAACTGTAATTTCAGACTCATCGATTAAACTCAACAAGTGATGGCAAGCTATTGTTGGTAACCAATGAAGAGATGACGTGTTATCATCTCGTGTTACTTATTTTTTTGAAGTATTTGCTCGCCAACAGCATACTTGACTTGCGGTCATTCATTCACACAAGGTGCTGACCGTGTTGTCCGCGGATTTCCTCATTGGTTACCGGCGACATTGGATCAAGTGTGCAGTGTGCATCGAGGAAGTGCTGGAATTCTCGAAGCCGAAGCTGCGTACGTCACAGGTTGTTTTGTCCCACGTTAATGAAATAATGGCATGAAGGTGTTAATGGCAGGCTGTTCAGAACTCATCCTTGGCCGAAAACTCCATCATGGCACGGAAACGGTGCAACTCCTGGCTCGCCTCCGCCTAAATATTGAACAAGTCCCAGCGAACTGGTTCATCTCACTTTTGTTGGCGGCCCCCGCTTTAGTTGAATGAGGATTAGCTTGATGAGGTTAGTATTACGCAGGTGATCACTAGGTTCAACCCAGGTTTCACTCATGATCAAACCACATCTTACACCAGTTCGTCAACCCTCGAAATTAAATGGAACCTCCATGATTGGTCAACCGAGGGGTACATTTATGGATCGTCTGTACACCTGTTTGGATCAACCATTTACGGTTTCGGTAAGTACGAGTGCAGAGTCCACCGGTGTATAAGGCGGCTTCCCGCCTATAAATGACTCTCGAAAAAGCTTTATCCCCCAGTGTGCTAGACCACTACCCCCTCCCTCCTTTCATCCTTCCTTCAATTCACGACAATGCCCGACATTGTTGAAAAGCCCGTAAAACGTCACTCTGAGACATCGAGCGCATACACTCGCCAGAATGACCCCAACGGGAAACATTTTATTGCCTTCGCAGACTGCGAAGACTGTACCCGGTATCCTAACCGTTGGTCAAGGATCAGGTTGGCCAGGCCTTTGAGATCTCTTGCTCTCCTCATACTTCTCGTTAGGGGATATATACGAGAGCCAGCTGCTGAATTCCTTGGAACTATGATTCTTGTCATCTTCGGTTGTGGTGGTGATTGTCAAGTCGTTTTATCATCCAGCACCGCCGTCTCCTCTAGTCCCAAAGGGGTCAGTATTAAGAACTATAAAGGAGTCAATTGTTCAACACTGACATCTTGGTGATAGGGATATCTCTCTCTTAACCTGGGCTGGGCTATCGGTAGGAGAATTTACACTACGTCGGTAACGCATCTCAGACATCCGACAGGTGTGGCAATGGGCGTTTGGGCCTGTGGTGGAATTTCAGGTGGTCACATAAACCCAGCGGTTCGTTGCATTGTACCCGCTGTAGTGTCATGGACTTAGCTCAGATCAGGTTACTCTTGCCATGGCGTCTTTCCGCAATTTCCCTTGGAAAAAAGTTCCCTTCTACATTCTAGCCCAACTCTTTGGGGGTATTTGTGGTGCTGGTATTGTTTACGCCAACTACTACCATGCTATCAACCTCTACGAAGGTGGGCCAGGCATCCGTACCATCACTGGCTCCGGTGACCTGTTCGGGACGTATGCGGTGTGTTCTGTAAATCACTCATTGAAAATCTATGCTAATATAAATGAAGGCGGACTACATGACATCTGTTTCTTGCTTCTTTGCCGAGGTTAACTCCAATTGTTTCATACATCTTACATCAGCTCACACGTTCCTAGTTCTTGGGAGCCGCTATGCTGATCATCGCGATCCTGTCCGTGACAGATAAGCGGAATGGCCCACCCCCACCAGGTCTCGTTCCTCTGGCACTCTTCTTCACTATCCTTGGCATAGGGCTCGGTCTCGGCATGGAGACAGGATATGCAATCAATCCAGCTCGTGATCTTGGCCCGCGCATTTTGACAGCAATGGTCGGCTACGGGAAAGCTGGTATGCATTTCATGCTTCGTGTTAGCAGCGCCTATTTATCCTCCTCAGTCTTTGACTTTAGGAACCAATACTGGATTTGGTGCCCAGTGCTCGGCCCTATCTTGGGTATGCAAATGGGAGCTTTGGTTTACGACGCCCTCATCTACACGGGCCCCGACAGCCTCGTCAACAAGCCGTACGTGTTGAATGCTTATGCATTGCAATTCTCTCGTCGACGAAGATCTCTCATTCTCATTACTTCCAGGGACCTGGAGGCCGAAAGGAGGCATCTCGACAACTGCGCTTTTAGTAAGGCGCACGCAGGTGCTGAGGCAGTTTAATAACTTCTTGTCATTGTTGTTTTTTTCAACCGGACTTGACCTTTTTCTTGCTGAATCACGTCGTACTTCACGACTACGTGTTGACTCTCTTTCGTGATGTATAATATATATACTAGTAGGTCGGATGTCTGTCTGTTACGTGAAATGGCTCTTGTAGTCTTTGCTTGCATTATACCAAAGTTGACTTTGCGCTCAACGTTCTCAGTGATTGTCACTTGAGTCACATCCAAGTTGGTGCGTCTCACGGGCTACACTGGTGACTGGCAGCCTCGCGAGTCGGACCCAACCTGAATCTGGCTGGACATGATTGACAGTACTAAGGCCCTGATCAGTGAAGCGGTTAAAATGAATGGCAGCCCCGCCGAGCTCGACCTCGCCATCTGATTGATTAATGAACGTGTTACTAGCGATCTCCGACGAAAAGTGGGATCTACGCAATTGACCCGCGGATCCCGAACAAGGCGTAACCTCTCGACTTCGAACTGCCATCACTGTCACCTAACAGTAATACATTTCGGAGGCCGTCATGAGGCGCTCGCCGCTCAGAAGTCCATGAAACTCAGCAGGCACTGGCGTGGGTCACTCTTGTTCCAATAAGTTTGGAGCCTACTATGTTCGCCGATCAAGGGCCTACTACTGTCTCAGCATGTTGGTCGGACCAGCTCCGGCGGGTCGCCGGCGGTGCCAGTGGTACAACCTGTGTGTACAATCAGACTCGGAGGTCTCGAAATGGGCCGAATTCAGACCCATCAAGCGATAACCGTGACGTTCTCGTCTACTTTACAGATGCTAGTAGGCAGCCTTCAAGTTTTGTTCTTGCGAAGAACCTTTAGGGTGGCTCAAAGTTGCCGCCGACGCTGACGCGGGCGTCTGCACCATGGGGCGTCGGCGTCGGCGGCAACTTTGAGCCACCCTCTGAGCGTCTATCACGTACATGTGAAGATACGGAGATATCACTGACCATCCTTTTGTAGCTCAATTGGATCATGTTCGACTATCATCAGGTAATAGCATTATGGATGCAAACATCAGCTGATCTGGGTTCAAGTTGGTCATGCGTGCAACCATCGCGCCCAATTTAAACATATCGACTCCAGTAAGTTCGCCGTTTTTTGAAGCACACGAGGCAACAGCCTGGTTCTAACTGGAGGCTGTGTGGCCTTGACTGGTGCCAGTGATCCTCGCATTTCCGGTCTTGTAGAGACCGTTCCGTCAGGAACGAAGTTGCGGCCGATGCCGCATGTACCTCTCCTCTGGGGAATTATGAGATCCACGGGGGTATCGATCAAACCCTTGGAAATCTGTGATATCGGACGGTGAGTCATAAAGTGTCGTGACTGCCCAAGGCAGGTGTATGAGCGTTACCACCATATCTCACGACGTTAACGGCAAGCTAGAAGTTTCTCAGCTGGAGAATGCATGCACGCATATCCACACGAAGACCCCCAATACGACCCCTCTGGACGAGCGTAGCTATTGCGCGCCGCTCCCTAACGGGTAGTCGCGAATAAGGTGGAGCATTGGACTCGGTTTTCCTTATCCATTCCCTGATCGGGCCCTAGGAATACGCTACGGGAGCCCTTTGCGGAGTTCCTTGAAACTCTGATATTGGTCTTGTTCGGGAACAGCGTCGCTTGCCAAGTTTTCCTCTCGATGGATCCCGATGTCGTATCTACGGGCAGAGGAGTGAGTAGCTGTTTCGTCGATCGATCACAAACACGGAGGTCTCACGTCGTTCCCAAGAACTGCCTTTCTCTCAACTTTGGCTGGGCAGTAGGTTAGTGACTCGATGCGTTTGATGCATCGAACTAACGATCCTCGGATGTTGCTTTCGGAGTATGGGTATCAGTCGGTATATCGGGGGCCACGTAAATCCTGCGGTAACGACTCGACATTCAAAGCATCGATCGCGCTCTGATCCTATGCCAGGTCACCGTTGCTTCAGCTGCCTTTTCGAGGACTTCCCTGGAAAAAGGTTCCGATGTACATTCTCGCACAACTTCTGGAGGTATATGCGGCGCAGCCATTACTTATGCGAATTACTTTCGTCCCATCGACGTTGTGGAAGGTGGTCCTGCTGTCAGAACCATCGCTGGTTCGGGTGGCCTGTTTGCAACCTACTCTGTGCGAGTCACATCTCGATGAGTGCGGGAGATCGAGAAGGCTGACACGAACACCCACGACAGCTTAGCATCCTCAGCCCAGTATCGTGTTTCTTCTCCGAGGTATATTTTTCTGCTTTCGAGGTGTCCTTTTAACATTTACGATGCAACATGTTTGTGGCGTCTGCTGTACTCATGATTGGGGTGCTTGCTACAACGGATAAATGGAACGGATCCCCGCCTGCTGGTCTGCTTCCTCTATCCTTATTCATTCTCGTCCTTGGAATCGGCGCTGCGATGGGAATGAACGCGGGTTACGCCCTGAACCCCGCACGAGGCCTCGGTTCACGGATCCTCACAGCAATGGTGGGTTACGGACGTGCAGGTAAGCTCACCACGGGACCGAGCCATTCCGTGGATGGTGATTTCCGGTACTATTTTTGCTGACGCCTTCTTTTCAGTCTTTGATCATCGGAATCAGTACTGGATATGGTGCCCCGTTCTTGGCCCCGTGTTTGGTACGCTGTTCGGCGCCTTGACGTACGACCTCTTGATCTACACTGGGGGTGATAGTATCATCAATAAACCGTGGGTGCTCGACGACTCCCTGACTCGATTGGTGAACGGGTGCTGACCACGACGTGTACAGAGACGGACGAGCCGCCCAGCGACGTCTTGGTGCGCGAGGACAGCAGCGGGGAACACCCACCGCCGATACGTATGAAGCCTGAGCTCGTGTGATGTAATTCCTGACCTGATGGCCTACTGGGATCACACATGCATTCATTGTCTCCTCATTGGACGAGGGACGTGACTTTAAACAGTACAACCATATAAATGTTCACAAAAGGGTCCGAGCTGCCAATAAGAAGTATACTCGCGAACTACATGTTCTATAACAAAAACAAGTTTATACACTTCAGAGTCCCGTGAATGATTCCATCAGATGCATAGCAGAAACCAAGAACCACCTGACCGGCAGATGGTGTCTCTTTGAAATGGTTACCACTGTTGCGCCAACCGGCCGGCCGCCCAAACGAAAGCGCATGCACACATCGGTATGAGAACCATCCAGATGACAACGTCCCATAATAAACGCTTGCCAAACCGACTACGCTGGAGGAGCCGTTCCTTGCGTTGCAGAAGGGGATCACGGGATGGAGATGGCGGGAGTTCAGAATTGGAAGGGGATGGTGTGTTCGGAGCCGACGATGGTTCGTGGGGCACGACGATGGTGAGAGGGCGACGGAAGTAATGGATGGTGATGTGTGCCAGTGCTAAAGACCCAAACCATAGACTCGGTTCACTGTCTCCAGAAACGAGGGGATAGGACATACCTGGTAACAGGAACGCCCCGAGAACAGCTAAAATTAGTGTGGCATCGTCGAGAATGCTTGCGATCGTTGGTGGAACTAGACTGAGTGCGAGAATAGTGATAGTGATAATAGATAACGCCAGATCGGTACGGATGAGCCGATATGCCGCACCATGTAACGGGAGCGAAATTATGGATATGATGACGGATGGGATAGAGAATGCGAGGGTAGCGATGCGCAAGCCGAGTTTGAGGTTATCCGATGTAGCCGTAGAAGCCTTCCGTTGCAAGTCAGTACATGCTAGCTCGTCTATCGGTTCCACATACCGGAGCACGGGGTGACGCAGCAATGATTGCGAGAGGAAACATGAGCAATACCGCTAGCATAGTTGAGAACACGTTCAATAGCTCAAACGATCTCGTCCTTGCATTCCTGGACGCGGGGGGAACTAACGGAGTCCCCGCCATCAAGGAGGCAGATAAGGGGACCGTCATGGCAGTGGTGCATGCAAAAGTAAGGCTACCTGTAGGACGACGAATGAGAAGACGTGCGGCATGGAAACTAATATGAGATACGGAACTGATTTCATTCCACAACACTCCTCGTTGGAACGAGCTCACGTTTGATAGCGAAAGTCCGTGAGCACCATAAGAATGAGATGCCGCGACCAACCACGCTAGATACGAAGCTACGGAGAGACCAGTCGTGCACACGATGGACTTGGCGGCCAGCGACCTGGGAAGAGAGAGTAGAAGTACTAGGATAGACAGTAGAATTGAAATATTGAGGCGAGAGCGGAGTGGGATCCATTCGGGGACTTGGAGGAGAAGCGCAGTGTCTACGGAATCTTTTTACCGACAGAATCAGAAAAAGAAGGGCACGATTTTATAGCGCAAACCGACCCCGTAGATACATGGCAGCCAACAAAAGTCTGAATGATCCGCTGATGATGGTGAGGGTATGACGTGCCAAGCCATGCTTGCGGACCATACGATGACGTCTTGCAAACGTATGCATGAGTATGTCCTCCGTGGATGATTTGCGCAGATAACGACCTAGAAGAAACCAGATTTGACGACAAAAGGCGGAGAGGGATGCAGCGACAATAAGTCCAACGAGGCCGTTTGCAAGTGAAGCATCCCCGTAATCGGAAGCATGTACGGCGCCGAGCCTGAGATAAGGGGACAAGAGATATAAAAACACGATCGAAGGAGGGAGTGGTGGGATGGGTAGCTGGTTGATTCCTGGTTGCGGGTTATTGTCCTCGTTCTCGTCTTCGTCGTCGGTGGTGTATTCTTCGAGTGGGTCGGGATCGTCGGTGTTTGGGAGAAGTATGAGACGTGAAGCTGAGCCTGTGCCCGACAGACCTGGAACCGCGGTAGGAGAGCTGGGAGGCGAGTCGTCGGTGCTTGACTCCATGAGGGCAGGACACAACGTTGAGCTCACTAGCTGCGCTTGTCCGACTACAGGCCGTGCGACTTTTAACGTTATTGTTGACTACGACGATGTCGGACATGCAGCCACAAGGCACCTACCCTACCCAGAGAAGGCGGCCAACCATCGCAAAAGAATGGCAGCTGGCCGTTCTCAAGAAGCTCCAGTCAGAGTCGGGAAGTCCCACCGAAGAACAACGCTTGGCGGCGGCGACCGAAACTGGCCTGTGTGTAGTGCACAAGACAGCCTTCGTCGCCGTGCAAGCTTACCCTCCCTTTTTCTAGAGACGAAAAGTGGGTCAGGAACTGGTTTACGCGTCAACGATCAAAGCTTGCCGCTCGTAACAGAAAAGGTCAACGAGCGTCGACCGAGCCACGCCAGCCAACCGTCCAAATGTTCAAGGTGCAACTATACCCTCTTCCCGCGCTTCCCAGCGGTACGCAAGGTTTGCCATCCCGCAGATCGCCGTCGACGCCAATCGATCCTGCACCGTATAACCCTACAAAGTCTCGTCAACCATCTCCTGCCAGCCTCGAATCGCATTCGTCTGGCCCATCCCGGTCGACCGTGAATGCCCAGGCGATACTGCATTCAAACCGAAGCGTTTCTGCTCCAAACAATCCATCTCAGAACTCAACGCTCGTTCCCCACATCACTACGATACCCACATACTCTAGGGATCCACTCTGCAATCGTTACCCCGACTTTTCTCAATTCTTTCGCCCCCAAGTATACGAGCGATTCTGCAACTCCGAGCTGTCGGCAGCGATCAACAACGGTAACCGTCTTATCCAGTTGCTAGCCAACCCAAACGTGGACTCGCACGTTCCTATTCATTTCCAAGGTTTGCTCGATTCGTTGAATCCCCTCCACCTTGGCGACCTTCCCGCCCACCAAAGTTCGTCGACGTACTTAAGTCCTTGTCCCGTCGCGTTCTCCATGAGGCTCATGGATCTCTTGAGCCATCCCTCACTCACACGATTTCCCATTTTCCTTCCCTCAGAGTTGGGACATCGCATTTGAATCCAGTGGTTGTGTCATCCTCTGTAGTTGTGTAAAGCTGTATTGTATCTGGTGAGATAATAATTGCAGGCAAAGATATGTTTTATTCCCCATGTCATCTACCCTATATCCCAATTCGCGAACGACATCACAAAATCTATGAGTTTTTGAGATAGTATTATCTGACACTATCTGATCTTATCAATAATG
>QGOI01004295.1:0-16669 GCA_003313885.1 Boletus sp. MG55
AGATGGGGACTTTCGCTGACTATTCGTACGGAAAGACATTATATATATACTTTACAGGATGAGTGGCTCGGTGGCACAACTTGGAGTAGAGGAATAAAGGAACTATGTCGGCGTCATTCGTCGCTACTAAGTGACGAAGTGAGGGGGCGGGCATCGGTGGGACGCTCTGCTGCCAGTGGTAACTGGTGGTAGGCGGTGGGTAGCCGATGGTAGCCGACCACAACATTCCACTGATCGGCGGCCTAGTAGATCTCACTCCACCCCTTCACCCTATGACATGCGTCCTGCGCGTGTCGCTGCGTCATTGCTCGAGACGGTGCTAGCGCTGACCTCTGTCGTCGGTGAGTAGCACGAATAGATTCCTTACAGCCGGGCTTTACGAGTGCAAAAAGCAAATGCCAAGGGTTCAAACGTTCAAGTTAAAACATACATCAGTGGCAGTGTAGGTATTACTTATGTGATGTGTTGGTAGTATTAATGACATACCAGGTTGGACTTCAACGGAGTCAGCTTGAAAGATAACCTTGGGATCCCAGTGATGCCCCTTCATGATCGCTTTCGGGGTCGATGTGGGGATCAGTACTAGTCTCTTGTCGGGTACTGCTAGTATGTGCCGGACAGTTTACCGCCGAATTTGATAACGTGATGAAACAAGCCTCCTGGCAAGATGAGGAGCAAGAAGACATGTTACAAGTCGACACGACTGGCGTAAATCAATGATGCCAACTTTTGAGCATCCATTCCTTCGTTTCTCGGGACGAACCTACATGGGAAAGGGAGCGGATGGCTGCAAGGCCCCGTCAGCGTAGACTCCGCTCTGCAACTGGAACCGCCACGCACCTTGCCAGTCCCCTCGTCCACTTCACGTTATCAGACCCCTCCGTCTTTTCGATCCTGAAAAGTGCCAGCATACACACCATCGCAGACCACAACGACACTTCTGCGACGTGTCTCCCTGGACTGCGTGCACCATGTCAGAAGCGCGAATAACTCAAGCGAGCGTTGACTGTCACACACCAGATTCGACGCCCAAACCCAAACACCCAGGGAACCTTGTCCTCGTCCAGTGTACCATCTTCACGTAAGAACCGCTCCGGCATGAACACGTCGGGGTTGGGATACTTTTGCTCGTTGTGTGATATCGCCCTGCCATACCCGTCATCATCGGACGCACATGACGAGCTGATACCCTTACCAGACATTGGCGAAGATCATCACACCTGCACAGAAATGGTCGAACGAAGCTCCCGAAAACGTCAACGTACTTACCTTGTGGAATGTAATACCCTTGATAATCATCGTCTTCGCTGGTGGCATGAGGGATGCCTAGAACACGTCAGCGGATCCAGAAAACCAGCGTAGAGAGGGAATGCACCGATAGGTAGCACTGGGTGCCACCTCATTGCCTCTCGCATTACGGCGTCCATGTACGGCAACGATGCCCGGTCTTCAAAGTCTGGCAGCCGCTGCCACCCGACAACATTGTCGATTTCCGATTGTGCACGATGTTGAATCTCTGGGTGGTTCATCATGAGATAGACAAAAATGACAAGTGTGGCATTCGTCTGTCGAACAGCCCACACATCACTCCATGATCCCAAATGATGGGACAGTAAAACGAACCGTCTCAACCGAAGCTGAGGACGTTGTCAGCTCGAGGGATACAACGCGTGCATACAAAAAATAGCGATCACCTGCATACAATGTCCCTGCAGATTCCTTAATAGCTCGCACGAGCTCCGGGTGCTTGGAATCGTCGTCCAAACGATGTCGAGTGATCGCATCAGCGACCATGGACGGTGCTGCTACCCCTTCCTCCTTACATTCCCCATTAACCATACACACACATGGTCATTGATTTCGGGACATACGACACGCTGTTTGACCCACGCATACGGCGCGTTTACTGCCTCAAATGCCAGGCGCCGGCACTCGGGAGCATCGGACTTGAACGCCATTCCTGGAAACCACGTTGGTAACACCTTTACTGCATTATACGATTGTCAGCGATCTATTGAGAGGTACCAAATGCGATCGCAACCTCCGTACCGAACGGAAACAAGGAGCACAGCGCAAATACCTCAACGGTGACGGCATGGAGAATGATGTCTGCCGATCGTTGCATCGACGTCACGAATGTCTCGCCCCCCTTCGTGTCATGTCCATACGTCACTTCCATCACCATGGCTGCTGAGAACCTTCACATGACCAGTGTGAGCAACACATCCCCGAAGCGTGATAGAAGTTGAACACGCACGTAGTGAAATGCATTGTATAGCGCGTCGGATCATCCAATAGATGTGTCAACATCTTGTACGCGTTCTGCAATTGTCTTGGACGGTAAGTCAACGCTGCTTGTGCGTTAAAGACCTGGTGTAACAATCGTCGGTGTAACCTGAACCTCGATCCGTACCGCGCGTTAGTGGTCGGCCATTCCCAGCCGAACCTTTGTCCGTGTACAGGTCAGCACAAGGAGCACAGAAATGGCCCCAAGCTGGGGTGGCACGATCACGCACACGTCTGCACCAGGGAACACGGGTCGATCGGAGTATTTTTGCGAGCGCTTTTCGAGCAACGCAACGGCGACTTCTTCCGAGTTCAATATGATGAACTTCTTGCCCAAGGCGCGCATGTAGACGATATCGCCTGTTCGACGATCACACGTCAACATCATATTCAGGTGGGCGTTATGAAAAAAGGGCCGTACCATATGTCTTTGACCACGCTGTAAATGTGAGGTATGGTGCGTCTTTGTTTATGCTGAGTACGTTTCCGAGGAAAAGCATGAGTGTTGGGCCAGGTGGGAGCGGTAGTCTGGCCGGGTTTGCTGGTGACTGCGGCCGTCTGAACTTTCGTACACCCTCGATGACCAGCAGCATAGCTGCCAGTCCGAGCAAGGCCACAATCATGGGGTTGGTAGGACGGTTTGAACCGAAAAAGAACCGCTAGAATAGACACGGCATTGACACTACCCCGCATCCGACTTGTGTGAAATTTCAAAGGTTGGGTTCATGCCAGTGCCTTGCCCGGTAACGTATCTCCCAATGCAGGCCGCGAGTCCGCGACGATTCAGATGTGTCGGCCCAGTGATGCGTGAAAGTTATGACATCAAGCTGGGCTCGAAGCTAATAAAAAGGTAACATACCGACTGTTAGTGGCGTGCGTTGGTGGCCCGTGGCCCCGTGGCCGTGGGCTTGAGATGCCGCATGCTTATATGCGGAACAAGCCATAACCCTTCGGTTGGAAGTCATTATACGCGTCGGATACGCCGCGATGCTGGGGAACATGAATGGTTGCCGGTGACATTCAAGCAACTGCACTACAATCGACACTACTACTAGTACTGCCAGGACACCCTGCGTGGAAGAATGCAGCCAGTCTAGTAGTAAGTTTGACGTTCCGAAACTTCATTTCACTGCTCGGCGTTTCCCGCATACTAACTTGACGTCCGGTTATAGACGCATCATCTGATCGAGTGATCAATGACTTCAAATTATCAGTGATTTTACTCCCAGTGCACTGCCAGCCTCCTAACGAGGACGCAGCACCTTTGCACACATACCACACATCTCTCCGCTCACCACTCACCCGTAGTCATCCGATCGCCCCCTGCGATGCCGTCAGATAGCATTCGTTCTGAACCCACTTCCGAATACCCCGATCGCCGTAACATCCTGATCGTCGGAGACGGCGGCGTCGGGAAGAGCGCCCTCATCCATCTTATCGCCGGCGAAGACCGAGCCAAGACTTCAGGCTGTTACGGTTATCGTCCCTCCTACACACTCTACCCCCAGGAGCACATCGTCTGCCTCGACGACATTGAGTTCGCCCTGCATGAGATAGGTCGTGGTCTGCACGAGGCACAGGGCAGTAAGGAGAAAACCCAATACATCCACTACGTTTACGGGCTCATCTCCAAACTTGAGCGGACGGGCGGCATCAGTCTCCTCGTGTTCTGCATGAAGGGCGGACGGATCTCCATCACGAGTCGACAGACATATAGCCTTTTCGTGGAGGTGCTTTGCAACCGCCAGATTCCCGTTGTTATCGTCGTTACGCACCTGGAGACGTATGACCCCATGGAGGGTTGGTGGAAAGAGAACGAGAGAGATCTCAAGGAGTATGGGCTCAGATCTTTCGGGCATGCTTGTATCACGGCGACCCGCGGCTATCGAGACGTATTCCACGATCAGTACGAAGCGTCTAGGGAGGTTATTCGGAAGCTCCTGCTGGAGTATAGTGGTCGAGCCGCTTGGAAAGAAGAGAAGGCAAGCCGGACGAGGCGCACGCTCACTGGGCTGTCTCCGCGCCCCCAAAAGCAGCTTGATCGCAGCGACCTGAAGAAGAAGCTGGTCGGGCAGTGCGGCTTCTCACGTGAAGATGCCGAACTCATCATCCCGCACATTGTGGAAGAGCAGAGGTTTTGGGATGCTCTGGACGAACACAGGCCGTAGTTAAAAATGTGGAACTGACAGCAATCGTTATGCATCCTCATATCCATGATTAGCTCGCGCCTATGTGAATTCCTGTATGTAAGACCCACAGCTTGCCTTCTTCTTACCGTGTTAATACTGTTGTAGTATACAACAAAGATGTTTGAATGACAGTTGGGAGGGGTGAACTGCGCATTATGAGTTGCTACTAGTACGATCCTCATATGCCCGTCACGTTCTCAAAAAATCAATATATTCTACCAGGAACTGTACTTGCTCCAGCGTTTCAATGAGTAGACGCTTCGTTGTCGTCGTACCACCTCGATGAGCCGTTCCACTAGCTGAAACTCATCCAACTGCACCAGTTTTGCTATGCCATCGGAATGTCTCCGATGAGACATGATCGCGCTTCATCTCGGCCATGATGCCGTAGGGCTCGGTGGAACGTCGGTCTCGATTCATCTGCAGAGCCCGAGCTTCAGCATCCAACAAGATTCGAGGAGTCCAGCACGACCAATCCCCTCAGCAGTGCACCAACACAGAGATGTCCTACATGGTGTATCTCTCGACAATCCAATCTAGATCGACGTCCGGAGATTTAGGCGAGAAGGAGCATAGATCTTCAAGCAGGGGAATGCTGCGAAGAGGTGGATCGTATCAGTGGGAAGGACGGATATGCGGTGCAAAATGTGTACCGTAAGACATCGAGGCTCTCTCGGTGTGCAACTTAGCAACGTTAGGAATTCAAGTTCCTCGTCGTTGAGACAGCTTCGGTGCACAAGGAGAGTACTCACATGTGAGGCGATAATAGATGAAATACGTAGGTAGTTGGGAGTGCAAGCATCGACGGGAGGTGGGTCTCTGGAGTTTGAGATGTCGTCCGAGATGACGAAAGTGTGGAATGGCGTGGCGCCAGTTCCGAAATCACATCCGCGACGTCACTCTCTGATGTACCAATGCAAATGCTGTGACTCTTAAATTTCAGTGACAGCAGGATTCTTGACGAGGGAATTGGCAGAAGAGGGTGTGTCGAGGGCTGCATCGAGAGCGTCAGTGACAAACGACCGAGATCGTTTGATGAGAAACGTCTGTGCTGTGAGATGGAAGGTACTTGACACAGCAGGTATAGACGTCGAACCAGGGCTGATAGGTGTGATAGGCGAATCTACACTTGAGGAGAATAGCCATAGATGCAGGTAACTTATAAAATTGTGAAATCTGTGAATAAGCGGTTAGTGCTCAAGGATATGGAGCACATCAGTGATGTCTTCAAATGAGCCCCGTGTTATATCTTCCTCTCGCAGGCGTCCTTTACATTATTGGAATTACATTGATCGTGAGCTGACGACTACGACATACATATCATGGAGTAGCACTATTTGCGCATGCTGCAAGACGGGGCTTGCGCACAGATACTCACTGTGAGATCATTACGATTTGCTAGTGGAAACACAACATACGTTGTAAAATAAGAATTGACGTCATCTATTGCGGATATACGACAGGCATAGACAAACGAATATGCTCGGAAGAGACAAAAAAATGCCACTTGCCATGATCATCCTCGAAATCTCTGGCTGATGTAGGTCGCTTCATCGCTACTGTCCTGCCCGTTCCCACTAAATTCGTGATTCTCCCCATCGACAACGCGCAGGTCACCACGACAGTGGCGATAAAGAGATAGGTGGGTAAAGGGTGGTCTGGGCGAGAGCAAAGGTGCAGGGCATGAGGTATTTGTGCGTGTGAGACTTAATCCGATCAGGAGACACGTGTATGCCAGGCGACAATGGGGTACAGCGAGCATGAACGACCAGACATCCTTCCTTCCACCGCTCTCACATCCCGCCCAGAATATTTCCTGAAGCAGGCCTTAGTATGCCGAAGAACAGTGAGTGCATGGCGCGACAATTGAAAGGACGCTACTGACGAGAACAAAAGAGCTGAGTCGGTGGGACAACCGACCTTCTTCCAGTGGCAGTCGCCAAAGGGAAGAAACAGCAATCAAAGGCGATCAAAACAAGATAGTTGAAAGTGCGACACCAACGGGGACGTGGACCCAAGAGTTGAGTGAAGATAGTTCCTCCTGCAGTATCGTTCAACAAAGGGATAGAAAATCGATCGAAATCGGTGGCCCAGCTGACATATGTTCGGTCGCGTTCCTCGCTGACGGGAAGCACGTGGTGAGCGGTGGCCTGGGACAGGAGATTCAACGTTGGCGAGTGGAAGATGGCGAGGAGGTGGGGAGGCCAATGGACGCAGGGAGCATTGTTCTCGACATCGCAGCGTCTCGGGACGGAAAGCGGGTGGTGAACGGGGCAAGGAGTGGCCGAGTGACGGTATGGAATGCAACGAGCCACGAAAAGGAGCTGGAGTTCGGACACGACAATTCGGTGTGGGCAGTGGACATCTCGCCCGACTCGACGCGAATCGCGACTGGGTCGAGCGACAAGACTGCGTGCGTTTGGGCTCTTTCGACTGGCCAGCAACTACTTGGTCCCTTGCGACACGACGACTGGGTGGTCGCGGTCAAATTCTCACCAGATGGACGGCTCATCGCCACTGCCACGTGGGAATCTGACTCCGTTCGGATCTACGACAGCCAGGACGGCCACCTCCTCGTCGACGTCTCAATCCGAGTCAGCTCGGCGGTGAACCGATCCCTCACCTGGACAAGCGACAGCAAGCAACTCTTCGCCTTATCTCGCGACGGAAACATCCACTGTCTCGACGTGTCCACCGGGACGACGCTCTCAAAATGGCGCATTCACAGCAGCAATCGGCCCAGGTGTATCGCCCTAGCAAGCGACGGGACATTCGTCGCAGCCTCTGCTAATTCGACGGTTTCATTCTGGGACACCACGACGCACGAGCAAATCGGGTCTGTCATCAGCCCCACCCATTTCATCGCGTCCATGGCTATTTCAGCAAAGTGCGACATTGCGACTGGTGGAAACAAGAAAATCATCCTTCGCAATCTCCTTGATTCCCTTCCCTCATCCTACCGCTGTGATGTAAGTGCACCTGCACCAACTAACTCGAGATGGTGTTCTAATCGCGATCTGCCAGATGCTCGATGAGGAAATCAGGTCCATGAAGAGTGAAAAAGCTGTTCTAGAAGACACTATCCGATCCCTTCGTACGCAGAACGCGGATTCAGGTGCGTTTACGAGTAACCTGGCTCCGCTTTACTGACATCGACGTCCATCAGACGAAAAAATAGCCAATCTCGAGCAACGACTCTCCGACTCTCAACGTGCAGCCAATCAGCAACAAGATAGCCTGAACGAGACCATTAAGTTACTGCGTGCAGACATTGATATGCAGGAAACAAGCTCAGGTATGTTCATTGTCACCCTGACGCACAGTTCCATATTCATTAAACAAAAAACAGTGAATCTCGAGAAAACAGTCCAAGAACTCCATAACCAGCTTGCTGCATTCCAGCGCGCAGCCAACCAGATCATCCGTGCACATGAGAAGAAGCATCAGTGCGAAGTCCTGTATGCCCGCGGCAGCATATATGATGCTGTAGAATCTCTTTTCGAGATTACGAATACCTCGTGTGAGGACCTGAGAGGAAACAAATTAATCAGTGACTGGCTTGCAGGTGAGTTTTGACGTCGCACAATTACATAGAGTACTCAATTCCCCGCCGTCAGAATTCACGCACCGATGTGTCACGACGCTGGAAAGCATTGCAACCAAGGCATCGAACGCTGAGAAACACGACGATGCAGCTGAGGCATACTCTACAGCGTTGTCACTCACTTCCTCGACCTCACACACTGTACTGATTCAGTGGGCGAGAACAGTGTTGATTCGTGGCTCAGCGCACCAAACGTTGCGTGCCGCTGTCAAGGTATGCCAGTGTTTTACCTGATAGTTCAAATCTGGATAATGACTTTTGGTTCAGTTCAAGCTTCCGCAGTTTCATGTTCATCGGGCGATCTGCGATGTTCTCGAAGGGGATGATCGCGTCATGGAGGCAGTCGAGTGTTTCCAACGTATGCAGGACAAGCTACCAGAGGATGCAAGTACCCACGATGAGCGAACGCGATGGGAAGTCGGTAAGTCGTTGGAATGGCGACGTAGCACATCCGATTTAAGTACCTCCCCAGATTTCCGACAGCGTTCTATCAAGAAGCTCGAGAAACTGGGCGATGACGCGATGGACTCCAAGAACCACAATGACGCCGTTGGATACTACTCGAATGCACTGTCACTCAATCCGATGAACGTCGACAATATACTCGTCAAGTGTTGCAAAGCACGGGCAGGTTTGTTGCAAGAGGCTCTCGTCGATGCTACCAAGGTATAGATACATCGCATCAAATGGACCTCAGTGATCCATACCATTTAGGTTACCGAACTCGACCCATCATCCTACAAGGGTTACAAGAGAAAACATGCTGTATTACACTGCATGGGGCGTCATAGGGATGCATTCAGGGCATTCGAGACGATGCTCTCGAAGCTCAAGAAATCACCTGATCCACTCATTCGCAGTGAGCTATTTTATCAACGCTGTGCAGATAGCACGTATCAATTTCATCTTGACCATAGAACTTCGTCATCGATATGTCGATGCCACACCCACGATACGACGCATTGTCCAGCAGACTATCCGCCATATGCCACGTGTACTCATCGACACTTCTACCGGCCGTCTCCATGACAAATCGCAACAAGCAGCCGCTTTCGAGAAACTCCCGATTTTCAACGAGCTGCGGTCTTCCATGACCACTCGGGTCAATGATTCACGGATTCGGAGAGAGGTGGAGCTATTCTACCGATACGTGACGCTGTCGCACAAGTGGGAGGATGGTGAACCCCTTTTTCAGACGGTCGAGAACATCTCCATCTACGAGCTAGACCCGTCCTCCCCGAACATCAAAGTCCAGACGTTTTGCACACTTATGCGTTCTCTCGGATTCCGGTGGGTGTGGTCGGACACGTGCTGCATTGACAAGAAGGATAATGTGGTACTGCAAGAGTCGTTGGTTGCCATGTTCACCTGGTACCGTGGCTCGTCCCTCACAATCGTCTATCTCCGTGGTGTCTGGTCGCAGTTCCAGAAGCCTGGTGACCTTCAGAGAAGTATCTGGAACACTCGTGCATGGACCTACCAAGAATATGTTGCCGCCGAGACCGTCCAGTTCTATACAGAAGACTGGAAGCCTTATCTTGGATTGACTATGTACAACCACAAGGAGTCGCCTGCCATCATCTCCGAGATGCAACAGGCTGCAGGTGGTTTTTCACAGGAGTTGGCAGTCCTTCGACCGGATTTAGGAAGGGTACGTGAGAAGCTCTACGTAGCCTCGATGCGTCAGACGACACATGTCGAAGACATTGCATACTCGTTGCTTGGCATCTTCAATGCTGCCATTCCCGTCATATATGGCGAGGGCAATCGTGCAGTTGGTCGACTTCTGGAGCATGTTTTGGCGGGTTCAGGAGATGTCACGATTCTCGCTTGGACCGGGCGCGCGGGTAGCTACAATAGCTGTCTACCCATTGACCTCACAGTTTATACCCAACTCGTGCCACCACACGTCCCGCAGCCCATCGGGATGGCCGAGATGGACAACATGGTCACAGCATTGCGTTCATCTTTGCCGGACCTTTCTCTCGCCATAATACTCCACGGCCGCCTCAATGACCTTTCCTCGCCATCCGTCTATGCAAGTCGGCTGCGACTTTCCGGCATCGTTTTTCCCATTTCCGACATTGTCCCTATCTCAGTATCAGACTCCGATCCTGACATCCATGTTTACCGCACGACGACCACCATGCTTGGAGATGTCGAGATCAAGACCAGGGACGACCTCTCTGGGATGGAAGATTTTCTCCTGATCCATCCATGGATCAGTCCCCTCCTCGACCAAGGTTTCTCACGTCGTGCTGCTGGGGTCGATCCCACCACGCGCGCACTGCAGCTCGTCGCTCGTCTCAGACAACCGTTTGGTGCACTGTTGCTCACGCCGCTGTCGCGCGTACAGTATAGACGTGTCGCGGCGGACAGTTTGATCATGGTCCACGTTCGCGAGGAGACACCGTTGACTGAATTGATAGATGGCATCTGTACGGTCGACGTCCAGTAGTCGTAGATCGACTGTAACGGCTTGGAAGACAAACCACGAATTTCGTTTGCGTGCAACGTTGCGATTCAGTCTCGTTCTTCCCTCCGAGTCCTTGAACTCTGAATTCCACGCGTGATTACGGGTGCGTATGTTTTATGCAACGTGAGGGTCTTCACGTAGGGCAGGATAGAGTTGCCAGCACTTTTTCAACGTTGACTCGTTGCCTTGCTGGCGTCCAAGACATCCGACTTGGGCCTTGAAATGTCAAACCGGTGCCGGAGCCGAAGAATTTCTGTTTCGTTCAGCCCGAGACGAAAACCTATCCACAGATCCTACCATATACATACTTCGTAACGTCAATCGGTTGAACATCGTCCGCTCACGGTCAAGCTAATTCGCTGAAAGGTGTAGCCGTATATGTGGACACCCGATGTACGTGTCTCGGACTGGTGAGCTAGAAGAATGGTATAATTAGGCAGGCGATCTAACGAGTCACTCCTTCATTTCCAAGACTGTTGCTGAATTCGATAACGTGATGAAGCAAGAAAGCCTCCTAGCACGATGAGGAGCGATGAGATATGTTACAAGTCAGCACGGCTTGCATAAACCAACGATGCCAGCTTTTGAGCATCCATCCCTGCGTCTCTGGGGACGAACCTGCATGGGAATGGGAGCGGATGACTGCGAGACCCTCGTTAACGTGGACACCGCTCTCCAACCGGAACGGTCACTCACCTCGTCAGTCCCGTCGCCCACTTCACGTTATCAGACCCCTCCGTCTTTTCGATCCTGAACAGTGCCAGCATACACACGATCGCAGACCATAGTGACACCTCCGCGACGTGTCTCCCTGGACTGCGTGTGCCATGTCGGAAACTCAAACAATTCACGCAGGCACCGATGTCCACGCACCAGATTCGACGCCCAAACCCAAACACCCAGGGAACCTTGTCCTCGTCCAGCGTACCGTCTTCACGTAAGAACCGCTCTGGCATGAACACGTCGGGGTTGTGATACTTTTCCTCGTTGTGTGATATCGCCCTGTCATACCCGTCATCATCGTGCGCACATGACGAGCTGATACCCTTACCAGACATTGGCGAAGATCGTCGCACCTGCACAGAAATGGTCAAACGAAGCTACTCGAAGTCAACGTGCTTACCTTGCGGAATGTAATACCCTTGATAATCATCCTCTTCGCTGGTGGCATGAGGAATGCCTGGAATACGTCAGCGGATCCAGAAAACCAGCGTAGACAGTGAACGCACCGATAGGGAGCACTGGGTGCCACCTCATTGTCTCTCGCATTACGGCTTCTACATACGGTAACGATGCCCGGTCTTCAAAGTCTGGCAGTCGCTGCCGCCCGACAACATTGTCGATTTCCGCTTGCGCACGATATTGAATCTCTGGGTGGTTCATCATAAGATAGACGAAAACGACAAGTGTGGCATTCGTCTGTCGAACAGCCCACACATCACTCTATGATCCCAAATGATAGGACAGTAAAACGAACCGTCTCAACCGCAGCTGAGGATATTGTCAGCCTCGAGGAATAAAATGTGTGCACATTAAAAAATAGCGATCACCTGCATACAACGACCCCGCAGATTCCTTGATAGCTCGCACGAGCTCCGGGTGCTCCGAATCGTCGTGCAGACGATGTCGAGTGATCGCATCAGCGACCATGGACGGTGCTGCTACCCCTTCCTCCTTATATTCCCCATTAACCACACACACATACATGGTCATTGATTTCGGGACATACGACACGCTGTTTGACCCACGCATACGGTGCATTTAATGCCTCGAATGCCAGGCGCCGGCACTCGGCAGCATCGGACTTGAACCCCATTCCCGGAAACCACGCTGGCAACGCCTTTACTGCATTATACGCATATCAATGATCGATGGGGGACACCAAATTCGATGTGAACCACCATACCGAACGGAAATGTGGCGCACAGCACGACTACGTGAACCTTGGCGGCATGGAGAACAATGTCCGCGGCGCGTTGCATTGACGTCACGAATGTCTCCTTCCCATTTGTGTCGTACCCATATGTCACCTCCATAACCACGGCTGCCGAGAACCTGTGAATAACTAATGTGAACATCACATCCTGGAGATTTGCCTCAGGCGTGATAAAGGTCAATTGGGGACGCACATGGTGAAATACGCTGCATAGCGCGTCGGGTCATCCAATAGATGTGTCAACATCTCGTACGCCTTCTGTAATTGTCTTGGACGGTAAGTCAACGCTGCTTGTGCGTTAAAGACCTGGTGTAACAATCGTCGGTGTAACCTGAACCTCGATCCGTACTGCGCGTTAATGGTCGGCCATTCCATACCGAAGCTTCGTTCGTGTACAGGTCAGTACAAGGAACAGAGAAACGGTCCCCAAGCTGAGGGGCACGGGCACGAGAACGCACAGGTGTGCAAAAGAGAACAGGGTTCGATCAGAGTACTTTCGCGATCGTTTTTCGAGCAACGCGACAGCGACTTGTTCCGAGTTCAGTATGATGAATTCCCTGCTCAAGACGCGCATGTAGACGATATCGCCTGGTCGACGATCGCACGTCAACATCGTATTCCGGCGCGCGCTAGTATGGAAAGAAGGCCGTACCATACGTCTTTGACCACGCTGTATATGTGAGATGGGGTGCGTCTTTGTCTATGTCGAGTACGTTTCCGAGGAAAGGTATGGGTGTCGGGCCAGGTGGGAGCGGTAGTCTGCCAGGGTTTGCTGGTGATTGTGGCCATCTGAACTTTCGTACACCCTCAATGACCAGCAGCATAGCTGCCAGTCCGAGCAGGGCCACAATCATGGGGTGCATAGTTTGGTTTGATGGAACCGAATGAGAACCGGGTATCGCTGCAATGGACGGGCCCGCCGCGCCTCGGTTGGGTCCATTTTCGGTTCGGTAACGAATGATCATGCACTTGGCATGTGAAGCTTCAAGCCTTGTATAACGTTACCGCTTGACGTAGGCCATTTGAGAGCTGTGATTGGAGGATGGGTCGCCGCAAAAGGGAATTAAGTAAGGGTCCTTCCAAAAAAGAAACGGACGCCAAAGCCCGCTTCAGAACGCTGATCCGGGCCGGCCAAGGCTTGAAGTCTGCTTAACCCTCTTCAGCAAATGCAAGTTTGATACAGTGATGCCTTCATGATCTTCAAGTTTTAGGGTCAACACTGGCATGCGGCACCTGCTGGCACATCAAGTTCAGGATATTCTTGTCCGGTATGCAGCCGATTCAGAAGGCTCGGACGCAACATTAAAGGAATTTCAATTCGTTAGAAAAATAGAAAAAAGAGGCCCTCTGTGGAGGGCCTCACGGTGACGCCAAGATCATTGCCCTGTTTGAAAATTGACAGAGCCCTACTTTTCGATTGCAGGTCACTGGGCAGATGGGTTGTGGGGAACGTGAACCAACGGCCCCATTCAAGCAACTGCACTACAATCGATGCTACTAGTACTAGGACACGACACAAGCTGTGCGGAATGGTGCGACCAGTCTAGCACGATTGGAATTGCTCGCAGCGGCTTGCTGGCTATCGACGAAGAGGAATATCGATGTCGTGATATTCATTCGGCCGGGGCTGACCTTCTGCAAGAATAACTGGATATCGGACAACCTTTCACTATGTCTAAACAGTCACTTACTCATGTTCAGGACCACTGTTGACGTGGACGACGCGACGATATGAAAAAAAAGTATCCCAACAAGTCATAGTAGGCCGAGCACCGGCAAGATACGTTACAAGCCAACACGGCTTGCAGAAATCAACGATGCCAGCTTTCGAGCATCCATCCCTTCGTCTCTCGGGACGAACCTACATGGGAAAGGGAGCGGATGGCTGCAAGACCCCCGTTAGCATGGACACCGCTCTCCAACCGGATCAGCCACGCACCTCGCCAATCCCGTCGTCCACTTCACGTTATCAGACCCCTCCGTCTTTTCGATCCTGAACTGCGCCAGCATACACACCATCGCGGACCACAGTGACACTTCCGCGACGTGTCTCCCTGGACTGCGTGTGCCATGTCGGAAACTCAAACAATTCACACAGGCACCGATGTCCACGCACCAGATGCGACGCCCAAACCCAAACACCCAGGGAACCTCGTCCTCGTCCAGCGTACCGTCCTCACGTAAGAACCGCTCTGGCATGAACACGTCGGGGTTCGGATACTTTTTCTCGTTGTGTGACATTGCCCTGCCATACCCATCATCATCGTGCGCACATGACGAGCTGATACCCTTACCAGACATTGGCAAAGATCATCACACCTCCACAGAAATGGTCGAATGAAGCTACTGACAACGTCGACATGCTTACCTCGCGGAATGTAATACCCTTGATAAACATCGTCTTCGCTGGTGGCATGACCAACTGGAACAGGTCAACAAAAGCCGAGAGTCCAGCGCCGAGATTGAACGCACTGATAGGCAGCACTGGGTGCCACCTCATTGTCTCTCGCATTACGGCGTCCACGTACGGCAATGATGCCCGGTCTTCAAAGTCGGGTAGTCGCTGCCGCCCAACCACACCGTCTATTTCCGCCTGCACGCGATCTTGGATCTTTGGGTGATTCATCATGAGATAGACGAAGACGACAAGTATGGCATTCGTCTGTCGAACAGCCCACACGTCACTCCACGATCCCAAACGATGGGACAGGAAAACGAACCGTCTCAACCGAAGCTGCGAACGTTGTCAGCCTCGAGCCTGAGGAATGATACGCGTGCGCATTAAAAATAGCAATCACCTGCATACAGCGTCCCCGCTGATTCCTTGATAGCTCGCACGAGCTCTGGGTGCTTCGAATCATCGTCCAGATGATACCGAGTAATCGCATCAGCGACCATGGATGGTGATGCTACCCCTTCCTCCTTACATTCCCCATTAATGACACGCACACATGGTCATTGATTTTGGCACGTACGACACGCTGTTTGACCCACACATACGGTGCATTTACTGCCTCGAATAGCAGGCGCCGGCACTCAGCAGCATCGGACTTGAACCCCATTCCCGGAAGCCACGCTGGCAACACCTTTACTGCATTATACGCATATCAACGATTGATGAGAGGTACCGGATTCGATGGAAACCGCCATACCGAACGGAAATGTGGCGCACAGCGCGAATGCTTGAATCGAGGCGGCATGGAGAGCAATGTCCGCGGCGCGTTGCATCGACGTTACGAACGTCTCACACCCCTTCGTGTCGTACCCATATGTCACCTCCATAACTACGGCTGCTGAGAACCTTCACATAATTGGTGTGAGCATCACGTCGCGAAGATTTCCCCGAGGTGTGGTGTGATAGAGGTTGAACACGCACGTGGTGAAATGCACGGCATAGCGTGTCGGGTCATTCAATAGATGTGTCAACATCTCGTACGCGTTCTGCAATTGTCTTGGACGGTAAGCCAGCGCTGCTTGTGCATTAAAGACTTGATGTAACAATCGTCGGTGTAACCTGAACCTCGGCCCGTACCGCGCCAGAACGGTCGGCCATTCCATACCGAACCTTTGTTCGTGTACAGGTCAGCACAAGGAGCACAGAAACGGCCCCAAGCTGGGGGGGGGGGCGTGAAAACGCACAGGTCTGCAGCAGACATCACGGGTCGATCAGAGTACTTTTGCGACCGTTTTTCGAGCAACGTGATGGCTACTTCTTCCGAGTTCAGTACGATGAACTCCTGACCCAAGGCGCGCAAGTAGACGATATCGCCTGTTCGACGATCGCACGTCAACATCGTATTCACGCCTGTGCTATGGAAAAAGGGCCATACCATACGTCTTTGCCCACGCTGTACATGTGAGATAAGGTGCGTCTCTGTTTATGCTGAGTATGTTTCCGAGGAAAGGAATCGGTGTCGGGCCAGGTGGAAGCGGTAGTCTGCCAGGGTTTGCTGGTGACTGTGGCCGTCTGAACTTTCGTACACCCTCGATGACCAGCAGCATAGCTGCCAGTCCGAGCAGGGCCACAATCGTGGGGTGCATGATAGTTTGGTTCGATGGAACCGAATGAGAACCAGGTACAGACCGCGCCACAACCTAATAGTCGATGTTCGGTTAGGTCCATTTTCGGTTCGGTAACCAATTAATGATCATGAGGCGACGATCTGGTGGTCAGTCTT
>QGOI01004302.1:0-46612 GCA_003313885.1 Boletus sp. MG55
TTCAAAATATTAATGAGGAGATGGTCGAGGAGGTTGAGGAGGTTGAGGAGGTTGAGGATGAGGATGAGGACGAGGGCAGCGACAGCAATGGGAGTGATTCCTCTGATGACTGTGACTTTGATGCTTGTTTCTAGCATGTCTTATCTGATTATTTTACTTCGGAATTCAAGTGGCGGGTTTGTCCCTTATGATGAGTTGTAGCGGCAATTTCAACTTACATTTTGATGATGAATTCATAGCAATAGATCTGATTTGCATTGCCTAGGAGAATAAGTGTTGGAGTAATGGCTTGCAAGACGTGCAGGCGGCACACACATAGAATAATGATATCAGCCCATCATGTTACTACATCTTATGATGGACCAAATTTCAAGTAAAACTTATTGCCATAACTACCAGATTGATATGAGTGGCCAAGCATGCCGTCGAAGCTCTGCCAGATTATATATTTGGTGTCAATGATTTTACAATAATTACCTGCCCAAGATTGAATACTGAGGGCTTATAAGTGCTTATAAGGCCTTGCTCTGGCCCGCATTCCTGTGTGACATTGATTACACGCGCTATCTTATATAAGTTAATATAACGCTAGGACAGTTGTCGTGATGCAGTGCCAGTGGATGTAGGACTGACTGCGACACCGACAACCTAGAGAACCTACGACTAGGCCGCCAGCCACTGCGCCAGGCCGCCGCTCAGAGGGTCTCTGTCTCTGTCCCAACGCCGGACCTGATCTACCTGGCACCATCGTTCAGTACTAGTGCTCTCGTTTTCCATCTTGCAGTTTAGCCGGCAAGTTGTACTTGCGTAATATAAGCCGTCACACGTCCTCCAGGGCTTGGTTTAAGCCATGCGTTCGCCCTACAGTGCCCACACATGCACGCGAGAAGTGGATGGGAGACGAGATGACATCAATGGCGTAGTAGAGGTTATATGAAGTATCTTCGGACAGAGGTTTCGGTAGAAGGAAAACAAGGCTTTGTGGGTAGGTCGGCCATGGTAAATGATCTAGAACGATCTATTTTCAAGATATCATCTTCGCCATCTCGGAAACACAAAATACCGACTACCGAAATGGTCTGACGCCACACAATGGTAGCTACGAGGCACGAGTTCTGCGAAAACATGAACAAAGTAGCCTCTGTCAAGGACAATATTGCAGACCTACGTATACCAACCAATGACCAACCCGATACGAAGGGCCCATCATCCCATCCCGATCAGTCTTCTATTTTCACGATGATCCACTTCCGCGTCAACAGATTGAAAATGCTTCCGAAGATCAACGTCATCAGTGTGCAGCTGAGGATGATGACGTTATACGGCATGGAGAAATCAGGCGTTGGGAGATCAACTAGAAGCGTTGGGGTGTACATGCGCTTCGGGATGGTCTCACCCAATGAAGCATTTGTTAGTGCTCCGTCGTGAATTGTGACCGGGAAGAGAACGGCGGGGGGAAGGTCCCAGCCCCTCATGGCATCCGGGGGATGTTCAGTATACTTGAGGAATGCCTTGCTGAGGTCGATGGAGATGCGAAGCGTACTCTTGGCCGGGATTGTCAGCGTTGCTTGTAATGTTGATGGCCCATGGTGTCCATTCTGGAGGAGAAGTGGTGGATGGTAGATTATGTCTGACATGAGGTCATCTGTGTGTAATACTGAATGCAGAAAAGAACTTCAAAGAATATAAGAGGAACGTACCTCGAACAACGCCGCCTACGTCTATTGTCATCGTGTGCATCCAGAGGGTCACGAGAGCGGGGAGGGTCTCGAGGTACCCAGCTGTTATGGGGGTGGGGTCGTTATTTGAGAGAGAGACAAACAACACCCCACGCGTCTGGGAGGATCCATAGAGCGTACGCTTAACCGAAAGTGGTGTCTGCGGCGCAGGAGGCGGGAGCGCTGTAGATAGCAGTGAGTGCCATCCAAAATTGGCGGGAATAAGTACACACGATATTTGAATGTGTGTTCTTCCGGCCAGGACATGGCGATGTCAAGAGGTACATCTAAAAAAACCAATGTCAGCATTCGCTCAACATCCAAGGACCTGCATCCTTACGAGAGGTTGGACTGTAGGTACTAACGCTCTCGTTGTTGTACATAGGTTCAGGTGAGAGCTTATATCCACGTATGCCTGGCACGACAAGATGTATAGTGCTGGAACTTGCAACGGGACATGATACGTCAATGCTACGATCGAACAGAGACTGAAATGACCAGTCTTCCACATAAAAATTGCGGTCAGCGTCAGAATTATGTAGGGGCCGCCGGTGTCTTACCTCGTCGTTTCCCTCCACCCCGTCTCACAGGATCGAGCACAGTCTGAGCACCCAGACTCAACTCAACCCCGGTTTCAGTCGAACGCACGTGAACTCCTAGACCATGCCAATCAGCGTCGAAAACGCGTTGCGGGTTCAACAACTTCGCTAGCCCGGCGCGTGACTTGCATGGCAGAAGCTTAAGGAACGGGGTAAGGTTCTCCGTACACACGTGTTCCGAAGGGAGAGTGGCATATCGTAGAGCATAAGGGATCGGATCTTGGGTAAAGGGTACAGACGACAGGGGAAAGGCAGGAGCTGGGGAGGAGGTACGTCGGCCATCAAGGGAGCCGAGGGAAGCGCAAAATAGGCCTGCTAGAGCGTTGCGCAAACCTATCCAACGATCATCCACACTGACGAAGGAGCCGCATTGAGTTTGACGGTAAGCAACCAAATAATGGGTCCAGTGGATTCGGAGAAGGACTCACGACATTGGCCCACCATCTGCCATCCACGCCCAGAGCTCGGCGCCCGTGCCAACGTTGGGATGGTCGGGATACCCCCAGCTATCATAATTCCACTTGCCGGCATTCAGAGAAAGATGGAGCTCGGTTACTGAATATTCGCGTAGGATTTGGCCGAGAGTGAGTGGAAAGAGGGTGTAATGCTGGGCTTAGGATGAGTGTCGACCGCGTCCGCTCGTGAGCATGATACGAGCAGGAACGAATGACGTGACTCACCTGAACTTCCTGAATCGCGGGGGTCTCGAGGCGCGGCACCCCCGAGGATGGTTGTGAACGTGAAGGTGGTCACGACCTTGCCGTCGGTGAGTGGTTGGATAGTGAGGTTTTCGTGATATTGCTCCTGAAGTATCGCATCCGAGATGGCTGGGACCACGAACAGGCTCATCACGAACGCCAACGTGACTGTTCTTTTGGTCATGATCGTTACAGTTGTGGCCTGAAACTCTCAAGTTCAAGCTCTCGTCGGGCGATTCGCACAAATTCTCGCTAGTAGGAACGGCGAACCAAACACGGCGAATCATTCCATCGGCAAAGTTCAATCTGAAATCTCATCCCATAGGAAAAGCGACTACTCCTTCGTCCGATACACAGTCGCCAAGTGTATCAAGTTCAGGATGCCTCTCTAATCATTGCACTTCCAAGTATTCATTGTCACCTCCTTAGGAATATTTGTGGGAGGGTCGATTCCTTTACAGTGGTCTTCGATCGACGCCACTTCTCTGGTGGTTCTTCCTTGTAAACACCGCCGTCGCGCCATCCGTTTATAAGAGTGAACGTTATAAACCCTCATCTCTCCGCTTTCCCACTCAGACTCTTTTCTCTCGTTCGACGAACCTTTGCGTCCGCGCCATATCCATCATTGACGTCCCGTATTTGCGTGCCGCCTGAGTCTGATCTGACGTGCGGCTGAGACACATTCCAACTGATCCTGATCTTTTCCCATCAGCAGCCTGAATAAACGAAGGTGAGTAAATTCAAGATACTTAGAGGATGTCCGATCCAGTTACTAATCCCGATGTTGTTATCTTATCCTCCTGACTACAAACTGAATTTCAGTGTAGATATACACTGAAGGCGCGAAGACATACCACCAAGTGTCATGTTGGCGTTCGAGCCACCCGCCGAAACATGCAACCCTCTAATGATCCCAGAGTTATTTGATAACATCCTAGACTGCTTTCGTTCTACGAGGGACCCGATGGGAAGACGAGCGCTGGTTGCCTTGGCTCAAACATGTCGCCCGTTCTCGGAACCTTCACTCAATCGGCTATGGAGGGCGTTGTATTCACTCAAACCGCTGATTCGGTGTTACACGAGAGTAGATGAAGCTGAGAATACGGTAGCATCATCACCGGTTTTGATATTTTTGTCTAATATTGACTGGGACAGATCCCTCCAACCTCCTCCCAATTCGCTATCATTGACCGATACTCGCATCGCATCCGGGAACTCACTATTTCCGACAACATTTCTGCGCGCTTTTTACAGTGCACGAGCATGCGGCCTTCTTTCCTCCTGCCCAATCTCATGGTTCTCCACTGGCACCCTTACGTCCTTACTCCTCATATTCCTATCATCTTCATCCAGCAATTGCTCAGCCCCTCACTCGTTTCCCTCGATGTGACCTTGGCCGAAGCAGATGGAGCGACTGTGCTGTCATTCTTCGATAATTACCCTCTCTTATGTCGGAATTTGAAGTCTGTCGAATTCCGCTTTTCGGCAAGGCCACAGTCTATGACGACACTTGCAGCGCTTTCCCGGGCAATCTGTCGTCAGGAGACCCTCGAGAACGTCGTTCTTCATGCACCCATTGACGGGTCTGCTTTGGGGTATCTGTCTACGTTACCAACACTCAAAGTGCTTTCCGTCACCCTTTCCGAAAGATCGAGACCACCAAAGGGCTCGTTCCTGCCCACCGACCCGCTGTTTTGCACCGCGGAGGAACTGGAGTTCGCAACATCGGATCTTCATTTTGTTACCAGCCTCCTCCGACCTTGCGAGCAAATATTTCATACCTTTCGTCTGTATCATGATGGCCGACCGACATCAGAGGCTGTCGTTACTTTTTTGAATATGCTTACATCCCGACCGCGCACAAACCCCCTCCAGCATCTCACTTTATCAATGGGGGATTTTTCCCACCCCTTTCCGGTAGACCAGATGGCAAGTGAAGCTCTGCACTATCGTCTCTCATACAAGACACTCCAGCCCCTCATGGCTCTCGAGTCTCTTCGCGTGCTCATGATCGAGTGGAGCGAACAAATTTCCTTGGGCGATGACGAGTTGGCGAGCTTGGCTCGCAGCTGGCCTCTACTTCAGGTCTTCAATATCTATTGTGGTCGTGGGGGGTATCCTCCGTTCTCAACCAAGTACGCAACCCTTCGGGGTTTGCTAACCCTCGTCAGTTCTTGCCCGGAACTGCACACGGGTAGTCTGCCGCTAGACGCCAGGGAAATCCCAGTAGTCAAGGAAGCAGACGCTCGCGAGACAGACTTCGCATGCCTCATTGTTCCAGAATCACCAATCGATGAAGCTCTTCCAGTGGCAGGGTTTCTGTATAAATATCCTCCGTCCGTGACAGCAGTGGATGCGAGGTTTCTGAGGCCGCCAGGAACGAACAACCCCCAAATACTTGCATATGAACGGGCATGGCAACAAGTCGAGGTTCACCTGGAGGAGCTCCGTGACTCTTTATCCGACTCTGTAGAATTAGAAGATCATACTTGAATTTTGAATCTTGAGATGCCAGATATTTTTGTCTCGATGTTATCGAGGTATCCATGTCCTGACTGCCAGTGGGAATATTGATTGTTGATTTGTTATTGATTAATCGATTCCTTGAGCATTACATGATATTTTTTGCTGACGAATCCGGTCGTAAAGTGCACACCTTCTCTCCTGTACTAGACATCCCAAAGAGTCGAGGAATATAATTCTTCCTTCTTCCACTTTGATTCAGCACGGGCAAATGCAGGAGTTCCTGATGGGCCACACTGCGCCCCGGGGATACGGCATTTTTTAATGCTGGCAATCTCCATCCCGTGGGGACCTCGTTGGCCCTTGCCCCTGGCTCATGTCCACAAACGTCCCAAGGCAGTACAAGATGGTCAGAACGGGAGATAGCCGATCCAATATTTGCTCTCAGCTTAGTATGATGGTGGTCAGGAGGTTCTGACCACCTCGCTACATAGCTGCGGTGTGCAACCATACATGTCGAAAAATTCCCATATACCTCACAGTACGGCATCACGGCATTATGATGTTACGGCGACTTGCCCAGGAACTTGACAGCGCTTGACCCGCTAACGGTTAAACAGGAGTTACAAACAAACCAAACCCGGAGCTATGTACCAATCCGTAGCCTACGGATTGGTAGTAGCTCCGGGTTGCCCGGTCAACCTGCATTTTATACCCGGGTTGACCCATACCCACTACTAGCCAACCCGGGTATATCCATCTTAGGACCTATCCGTAGGTGAGAGGATGAGTATATTTAATAGTTTCACCATGATTTGAGGTTCCCATACACACTCGAGTCGACTTCCAAGGACACGTTTGGAGCTTGAGGCCGCACTCGACCAAACTTGATCACTTACGTTGTTAATATCGTTGAGTTCCCACCAGGCTGTGGCCCGAACATTTTGGCGCTTCCTGTATCATGGACGAAGAAAAAAATTCTATCGGAAAACAACCGGTCCCTGGGCCCCTTACTCCTCCCTTGGCCACGCCTGAGGAGGAAAGGCGCCTCGTCAGGAAGATTGATCTGCGAATCCTACCCATCACATGTCTTCTCTACCTCTGCGCTTGTGAGTTTCGTTTCCCCTACGGGCTGTCCTGATCGTCTTCGCCTCTTTTCCCACCTCTTGCTGACAATCTGTGCCAACATAGTTCTGGATAGAAGCAACTTGGGGAATGCCCGTCTGCAAGGACTTCCTCAAGAAACCCTCAACGGTGATCCCACAGGCATCCTCTTCAACTGGGTCAACTCGGCATTTTACTTCTCATATGTGAGTTCAATCCTTGATCTATACTGCTTTTTTTTGTGCAAATGACTGTCCGACTTGGTATGAATGCTGATTTGCGGTGTGATATCATCCTTTCGAAAATCGTACAATCAGATTCTTTGCCAGGTCCCTGCAACTGTCTGTTCCAAGCTCTTCCCACCGTCGCATTGGATGGCAGCAACCGCTATAGGATGGGGGATCTGTTCCACTTTGTCGGTGAGTTTTGGTTTCTACAACTCACAATCTTTTGCCTACCTGAAACACTTACTAATACTAATTCCCGATGTTGTCCGACATGTAGGCGTCTGCATTCAGTTTCGGAGGACTGGTTTGCAGCCGGCTCGGTCTTGGGGTCTTTGAAGCTGGATTTGGTCCAGCTATCCCTCTTTACTTCTGTACGTGTCGAATTATTCTGTAGATTTCTTCGGCCCTGTTCTCTGCTCTTGTTCTATTTTCCGTCAGACACCCTGTGACCTCCACTCACTACTTTCCAACCGAAAACAGCATTCTTCTATACGAGGGCCGAGCTTGGTCTTCGTATGGGATACTGGTTCGGCTTTGCAGCCGTCGCAGGTGCTTTTGGGGGACTGATTGCCTTTGGTGTTCAACAAATCAACTTTGGACCCCCCTTAAAAACCTCTGGTGGTAGTGGCGGCGAGTCAGATTGGAGGATTCTATTCTTGGTTGAGGTATCACTCACATTGTTGAGGAGATGTGTGCGAGCTGATCCATTTGTGTCGATCATTGTAGGGTATTCCTGCGATCTTGCTCGGTGCCGTTACGTTGTTCGTTCTGCCCAACAGACCGGAGTCGACGACATTCTTCACACAGAGAGAGCGAGAGATCGCCTTGGAACGTGGCTCGAGGGGAACCAAGGCAGATACTGGAGCAGTTGTGAACAAAGGTGAGCAATCGCCTTCTTCTCACTTTCAGATTTCAGTCGCTTGTTGTAGCTATGATGGTTAACTGATCCTGGGCTGTAGCGCACGTCCTCGCAGCATTTGCCGACTGGCGTATCTACGCTGGTGGGGTGATTTACTTTGGTCTCAATTGCGCCTTGGCGAGTATTTCCGCATTCCTTCCCACGATCATTAAGACTTTTGGCTATAGTGAGTCTTTCTCTTTCCATCACATCGGTGGGATAAACCTTGACCGATCCGCGCAGCCAATGCACTCGCCCAAATCCTGACAGTCCCTCCATATGCGGTCGCTGCCATCGTTCTTTGTAGCGCTGCTTACTTCACTGATCGTTTCCAAACCCGCGGCCTCGTCATCGCCAGTTCGTGTTTCCTTGGTGCGATCGGATACCTGATCGTGTTGGTCGTGCCGACCAACCTACACGCGAGATACTTTGCCGTATTTTGCATTACTAGCGGTACATACACGTCCATCGGTATCGTCATCGCGTGGTTTGCCCATAACCTCGGCTCGGAATCTAAACGGGCTACTGGTATACCCATGTTCATGGCTATCGGCCAGGGTGGATCCATCTTGGGTGCTAACCTCTACCCGACCGCCGACGGTCCTCGGTACATGTATGTCGTCTTCAGTGTTCGCTAGTGTTCGAGCGGTTTACGCGTTCAACGGGTTCATAGCACTGGTTTTGCTACTACGTTCGCCCTCAATACGCTTGGTGGCGTACTTGCCGTGATCCTTTACATGTCATACAAGCGGGACAATGCGAGAAGAGAGGCGTTGCATGGACATCTCGATCCGAATGCGCCTGTGGACACGAGCCAGTTAGCTGATAAGGTGAGCGTGGTTGATGTGTAAGGATGCAGCGTCGATGCTGATCCTGGATCCTTAGGCACCGGGATTCAGGTACATCCCGTAACGTATGGGCTTGATAATGCCCAATGACTTGCTCTCCCGAGCACCAACGCATAGTTAAACGTCACTGTTATGACGGTTTTAAAATCGTCATGTAAGCATAGGTAACGCATTGAACACGAATTACTGAGGACAAACTACGCGCGCCTGACTCGTCGGTGTCATAAAGTCAACCCGAGTGAGCGCCGAGCAGATCGTGTAGCTATACTCAGTTCAGTAAATTCAAAAGTTGCTTCAGAGCGGTTCTGACGGTTCAGAGTGTCGGTTACCAATAAGCGTCGCTTCTATCGACGGCTTGCCTCATTAGAGTCTGAGACGGTCTGGTCACTGGCAGACTAATCGTTGAGTCCCTTCAGACGATAAGCCCTTGTCAATCATGCATCTGATTATACCGACCACCACGCTTTCTTCTTCTCCCTTGCACGCTCCCTACAAGGCTACAGCGTCACATGGGAAGTATAAACAGAATATCCACGATCCCGGTAGTATCTCATCCTGTACCCCAAACATGACGGCACTCACACTCTTTCCTCTCTCAATAATATTGTTCTGCGCCACCATCATGAGTCTAGGAAGTTCCGGGTAATTTTGAAGAGAAAGGCTGGAAGCAGACTTCCGAGCGCGTGGTACATCCCATCCGAGTGCATGATCCTCTCGAGGACGATCTCGCCCTTTGTCTAGGCTCTGAATTGTGTGATTAGCACCTAAAATGCAAGACTCATGATAATATCAGTCCGATTCAGATCTCATTTGGCGCTGGTATTACAGTGTATGCTATGTATTTGGTTGGAATTCGATGCGCGATCAGACTCACCTCGCGCAATATACCGTACTCGTAGCTAGTTTGTCCATTAGATCCCACTAGACTGTGCTCTACTAGAAACTCATCCGTGACCTGAAGGGTGATGAGTCGTAACGGTTTAGCAGAGAGAAACGTCATGAAGTGCATGTATTATAGAACATAATGTTGGTAGCGTGAGAGCCAAGTAACGGATGTCAAGTATACAAAAGTACAAATGCTGTTTCGGGAAATAACGCACAAAACTACAAGTAGAAAAGTTGGGCCTTCAAGAATGTTTATGGTGGAGCGATCGAAGGGTATCAAAGGGTGGGTTTGACTTCCGGCTCTATCTCCGTTTTATCCTGTTTAAAGGTGACATAGTGTGCAGGCATTATCTCGGCTCCAACCAGTCTCAGGGAAAGATCGTATTTTGCCAGTATTTCCGCTCCACCCAGTTTTGCCTGGTGTTGCAGTTGAAGACACAATGCGGCCAATGGGCTGAGATCTTCAAACTCGTTGTTTCGTCGAGGTTCGAGGATCTTGTATTCTTCGTATTCAGATTCGATGAGTACGCGAAACATCGCGTGCACCAACCAAATGTGACGCTTTAAAGCATCCTTACGAGATAACCTGAATGGATCGATATCAACAAAAACAGCCCAAACGTCGAGGATATAAAACCCAACAAGACTCACGGTCTGCACCGCTTTCCAAGTATCGCACAAATTCTGCATATATATTCACCCTCAACGGGACGTTTCTTCTTCTTGCGAGGTTTCTCTCCACCGCCGAGGATCTGAGTGTTGCTCAGCCCGCAATCCTTCGGGCCGCCCTGCTATAGCTGAGGCATTAGATGTCGAAATGCATGCCATACTGTCAGACCTACCGCATCCTCGCCTTTCTGCTTTCGTTGCTTTTTGGGACGGTTGGCCAGATGGTCCTCTGCCCGTTGCCGTTTCCCATCCAAACAAGTGGAAGTCGAGGTTGACGCTGTTGTGCACGAGCTCGATGATACTGTTTCCCAGCTCGTTGAAGTGTGTTGGGAGGCTGGCGAGCCGGTGGTGTCGACTTGCGAGGGTCGACCAACAGACTGCCCTGCATTCGGTCCCGGAGCGATCGCTGCAATGACATGATCTAAAATCTCCTCGTCTGACAGCGCATCTGGACATCTCTCAATGAATGTTGACAGCGCATCAAGGCAAACAGTCCCGCAACCAGGGCACCCCGCCTTCGAATTGTTGGAACAAATATGAAACGTCGTGTTCTCGTCCGGAGGATTGGATTGGATGTTGAACTGGTCGTTGGGGAGACGCGCCTCCGGCGCAAGGAAAGCCGCATGAGAGTCATCGTTGGCCTGATAATCCTCTCTGTGGACCTCTCCTGGTCCCACTGGCGGGGGTGGTACTTCCATGGCGAGATCCTCCATAACGAACCGCCAGTGGTGTTGACCTTTGGGTCGATCGGGGGTTTCCTCGCGCTGGATAGGAACCGGGAATTGGAACATGAACGGGGCAGGTTGCTCGTGGTGACCAGTCTGCTCTGACGGCGGCAGAGCAGTGGTATCAGTGGCATTTCCAACACAAATGTCCTGGAAAGTGTAGCACGACGCCTGGAAGTTAGCATTATTCAGAGGCGGGGCTGGATTGACCATAGGTGGGATGAAGCCAGCGGAGGGGTAGGTGGTGCTGTGGCCTTGGTAGTTCGATACATAGTCGAGGCCACCTGTACTATACAAATCGAGGGCTGGATTGACCATAGGTGAGGTGAAGCCAGCAGAAGGGTAGATGGTGCTGTGGCCTTGGTAGATTGGTGCGTAGTCAAGGTCACCTGTACTGTACAAACCGGGGGTGGAAGAGGGAATACCAAGAATGGTGGCGTCGGGGGGAGAAATTAAAGGTGGACATGATACTCCCGGCATTGGGTACAAGCTGGGGTATCTTCCCCACCCCACGTCGAATGGAACTTCGGTGCCTTTGGACGCGTCCAGACGCGTCGGTCTTGAAGCCTCTGCAAAGTATGCATATGACATGCCTAGAACGTAGAGTGATACGAGGAAACGTGTGACTATGTCTCTCGAGGTGAGGAGACAGCTGAAGCAGTGGTTCCGAGGGGGGAGAAATATCTGCGAGTCGAATTTATAGTCAGCGGTTGGAATCTGAAAGTATCATGGCTAAACAATCGTTGTTGTCCGATGGTTAACGAATGTGCCAAAGCGCCCTCAGGGGTGATTTCTGGGCGTCATTCGGTGAAATGAGGGTAAGCGTCCATCACAGCAAGTTTGGAAGTAAGCACGCGTCGCGTCACTGGTACCGTAACAACCATTGCAAAGAAAATCAGTGAAAAAGGAAATTCACTTCAAAAATAAACTCACGCCTATGGACCCACAATGGGCATCGCTACGGAACAAAGCAACGCCGCCGCTTTGGCCGTCATTGACAAAACATTTTCATCGACTGACTCGTATGTCCATCTTTCCGCGTTCTTTCGGAGTTGGGATATATCGAGACACAGTTCATTTGGAGATCTGCTAATTTACATCTGCGGACTGACTGAAAGAAGCTTAGCCGCTTCGCAGATGTGCATGAGGTGCGGAACGATCGGCGGAGGTAGTTCACCCACCTCACGCTGACCGAATGAGCAAACAGCCCGTTGTTATAATCTCTCGAATGGTTCTGTAACAGATGTGTGGACCTCCGGCGGGAAGGGGTGATGGGGCAAAGCGGTGCGCGTCGGATCTAACGTCAAGCCAAGCGAACGGTAGCTTGGACCGTCCCTCAAGGTCGAACCGCCTCGCAACTGGGTGATGCCGGGATCGACAAAGGACCCGACACATGGACGACGGGGCTGTACCAACACATCGATGCCAAAGCTCAGATGAATTGGCAAGTCGTAATTTGGTTTTACATAGGCGACTGCCACTTTGACTGACTTGCTGACTTGGATTTCCACGAGAGTACGCCTTCGCCCGGCATCTGCAGCAAGCAAGCCAACGTGGACGCGTCGTTCTGGCTTCCTTGCCTGTGAAAACTCGGATGTTTGCCTTCCGCGCTCGAAATTTATTCCCTGGAACCGAGATGAGTTTCCTTTACACCAGCACGCATCGCTTTCGGTGGTCTTCAAAGTCTTCATGTCAGCATGAGCATTAACCCAGATGGCACATGCCTCCAGTCACCAGCTTGGATCAGCAGGTCAGGAATGGCATTGCATTACAAAAGGACACTCACTCCAGGGAATTCCATACATGAACCTCACCGCTTTCCGCAGTCCATCACAAGGGTGTAAAACGCACGGGGACAAGAGTAGCGGCCAACAAATACAACTCAAATGAGCATGGTCACTCCAATCACTTGCGACAGGCTCGCAGACGGGTTCACCGATCAGTGCGTCGGGGAAGACCGATCTACTTGAGCAGGTAACGGCCATCCTGCCTGTCGATCAACGGTGCTCTAAAAGTACAGCATCATCAAAACCAACTAGACCTTCTTTGACGCCTGGTTCTAGCCATCATAACCTTAGCTCAGAGGTCATTTGAGCCATAACATATACCTGACCGCCATTTCATAGAGGAAATTTTACGAATGTGCTGTCTTGCACCCTCACTTGAAGGGGTAACCCAGGAGCCGACGTACTGGTAAGCCATACAGACACTAGAAATTGATTGACAACTGACCCCAATAGTATTTTGTCTTGTCAAAGACACGTTGACAAATGTGGTCGCAACCATCAGCTGGAGAATAGGCCTCGTACAGGGGGGAAGTGCACTTCACAGTTAAGCAGAGAGAGGGGAGAAGGAGACAGAAAGACAGCTAGCCAATTCGCATCGGAGCGGACCACTTATAGCCTTGTTCTGGTGTCTGACCCACAAGCCATGTGCGTGGAGATCCGGCATGGTGGGACCTTCCGCCACGCCGGGACTGGGCCCCATTCGACATATAAGACATACCCTCCACTGGTAGTCTGCGTACGTTGGTCTCCACTGTTGGACGACAATTGCCGTGCACTGACATAACCATGGCGGTGGGAAGTCACAGTAGTAGTGCTGCTGTTCTGTGCTGGGTAGGTTTTATGTAAGACGTTCAACGTGCCGACGTCAAAACGTCCACTCGTTTTGGCAAGATCAGCAAGTGGTCCATTTTCGGCCGCTAATGTATTTAGTTGTTTGTTCATAATCACGTGCCGGCGCTTGATTTCCTGGTTAGCATTCATTGGGCGCCTCGAGAGTTTAAACTTTGAAGGGGAAGCGCGACCCTGAACTAGTTCTAACCTCTGCCAGTGTAACTTATTAATTGACTCCCAAGCCAGATAGCTAATCAGAGCACCAGAAACGAGGGGACAGACGGTTCACCCTAGGCAAAGAGAGCGATGGGTGAGATCGTGAAAGCAGGATCCTTATTATGTTGATCCTACGGAGGTCAGTAGTCTTTGAAGGAGAGTATGACATGTAAGCAAAGGAGGCAAGTCACGCGAACTGGTAGGCGAGTCAGAGTTGGTTGGTTCCCGGGAAGGGGGATCTCAGACAGGCGCGGACGCTGACCTCACCCCAACCTATTTGTCACGCAGCTAATGGAGCAGATCAGAGAATGGCATACGCTCTTGACAAGGGTATACAATATCCGAGGTTGATTTGTGACGTTGGACAACACAATAACATCCCATCAACCAACTAACCTCGCGGATCCCTATGTTTGTGCGGGCGGGGGTACCCACGGTACTAGTGTGGCACCAGGAACTCTAGGAACTGGTGTGGCCCTGCTTGCCTATCCTTCTGCTAGAACAACATGGAAAAGTGATCTGCATAGGTAGACTCACCAGATCGACGAGATCCATTTGCGACAAAGCGTGAATATTGGCCAATGAGCTCGGACATAGAGAGATCGCCAAACTTGCAAGTGAGTGATGTGATAGTATCAACTTGCCAAGCCCCTGCTCATCGGACCAGGCCGAACAACGAACATCCCTCGCAACGCTAAGGATTCGGAGCCTGATGTGTGCCTATTCCTTGTAATTCGGATGTTCGGCCGAGATCAATGAAAGACGTGAAACTGAGAATTCCTGCTAGTATTACTTATAGGGAGGAATCGGCAGTAGACTTCACGTCCATTTCCGGGCTCTTTTAGTTGGTGCGCACGTCTAAATGTTTTTGGTTCTGGTCCAAGACTGACTGCGTGAGGGTTGCGCACGTTCTTTTGCAACTGGCCGATTTGCCCGTACTCTGAAGATGAAAGTTGGTGCTTCAGGCAGCGCGGGCAGTATCTATGCCTGCTGCAGTTCTATGCTGGAATGAAACCGGTTAAACAACTTAGCTGGACGATGACGAGAATGGTTAAGATTGCTGTCCGGATCTTGGCGGGTCCGTATGGCTGCGCCACATGCGCCCGAAATCGGCGGTGGTGCTAGTGCTGATATGGTTTACCTCGTGGGGGTGGATTATACATGCCGGTTACCAGAGCTGTTCGTGTCCAAGTCAAGACAATGTTAGTGGAGCAACGGCCGGATCTGGGTGTCCCATCTGAAGTGATGTCATATTAGGTGTTACAGGGTCAGCGTATCAGAATCATACGAATACTGTTCTCGCTAACGTTGCCCATCACATTGTGATTATTTAATTTAAATCACTGTGAGGCAAGCTGGGAATGTGATGCTTTTTGGTCGTGTGCCGTCACGAGGGTGAACCCAAGACCTATGGGCGCTCTATGTCCGCTCCATTGCACAAGACCAAACTTCTCGTCAAGTTTGATGAAAGTACAGCTACTCATCAAGCATGTTGAGCGCCGACCGTCGTAACCGTCACTGCCAGGTCGAAAGGTTGCTGGCCGGGATGGGCACAGCGTGATAGTGGCGGCAATCACGAACTGAGGGAAGCGACCCACGTGATTTGCATCGTAACCGAGTGGAAGCGGGCCTAGTAAGAGCCGACAACTCCACCCCGTACTTTAAAACCGCGGTCGTCTCTTCCCCAACGCCCCCACCAACTAACTCCTCTTTGCATGGGTTGATCTTTCGTTTGTGCGCGCATCATCCTGCGACCACTGATCTATTCCTTTTAGTGAATTCTGCAACCCTGGCACCCCTACGCCCTGCCAGACGCATGTCATCCCGTCCACAATTCCCTTCTAGCTTTCGATAACTCGCCTCGAATCATACATCTCTCTCAATCTCGAATCATCTTTGTACACTGATCCTCCTCATCCTGTTAACATCATGAGTGCTGCATTCCGGATCTCATCCGCGCTTTGGGAAAAGATCCACCATTTCGCATCCTTTCCTCAGACTGGAGGTCAGTCATTCGTTATGTGCTCTTTGTTATTCTCTTTTCTGTGTTCTGTGTTTCCTCCTGTCTGCAGAAGGACCTGTACAGTTCACTGGTACATGCTCTGGTCCTGAGTCCGAGGCCTTCCATGGACATCGGACCGGTGGATGAGGAAATCCGAGGTCGAGATGTCCTCGCGAACCGGAAGGTAGTGACGTGGATAACTGGGTTCTTACTTTGAAACGTGTCAATCTCTATTTACTCGCCTGCTTGACTTGGTCGTTCTCGTATTTTATTTGATACTGATCGAGACCGCATGCTATAGTGTCACTTCAACAAATGGTTCTCTTTGGGCAGCACCCCAGTCAAGGTACTCTTCTGAAAGCCAGTCAATTTTTAGTTGGTAAGTTGCCTATCATGAATATTGGTGCTCTCCCCCGACGAACTGTTTCCACTGATGCACGATTGCTCTGCTTTTACTGTGGCACGTGATCTTGATAGAGGAACTTCCGGTCCGCCTTGCCCACCGCGTCAAAGAGCTTGATGACCTTCCATATAACTTAAGCGAAATGCCCTCCATACGTAAAGTTAAGAACTGGTATGCGCAGAGTTTCGAGGTGACTTATCTATATTTTAATTCATTCACTCCTGTGAAATTCCTCTTACCCAACGTTATATTATAGGAATTAATTCAATCTCCACCCCTTTCCTTATCTCCTGCTGCCCGCCAGTCGCTATTTTCCCGTCCAGACAAGGAGAACATGAATATATACCTTCCGGAGAGCGTTCCCAACCCTTCTCTTATCACCTCGTATCTTGACGGAGACGGTCCTGCCAGTGGCTTGGCGTATGGTGAGAAGGAGGGTGTCGTGAACGGGAACAAGGTTAGAAATGGAATCTACAGTAACAAGGGTAACGGAAATGGTGGTGGGAATGGTAACGGGGTATGTGGGCTTCGAAATGGGAACATCAAGCTGCGTGTCCCGGTCGAACGAAGGTCGGTCACTTCCCTGTATAATCTTCGTTGTTGGTTCTCACGGTCCCGCACAGGTACTACGCCCAAGCCCCTTCCCATGCATACCCACCTGAAGTCCACGACTACAACGCCCGGTTCACAAAGACATTAGAAGCTATTAAGCGCAGGCATGATCCGACGGTGACTACTGTCGCACAGGGTGTTTTGGAGTGGCAAAGGGCAAAGGGAATTAAATCAGGCATGGGAGTGGGATTGCCCGCGTATGGGCAAAGCGGACGCGAAGTGCAGGCGTGGCTGGACAGGTTTTATATGTCGCGCATTGGGTTACGGTTCTTGATCGGACAACGTAAGTTCTCCACTCCGCGGGTTTTGTTCGCCTGGTTGACTTAGTTCAAGATATTGGGTTGAATACCCAGCAACCGCACAAGAATTACGTGGGCATTATCTGTACCCAAGCCGTAAGTTCTGAGCTCTTCCATCTTGTCGTATCCTTATCTCAAGATGGCTTCCTCATTGGCATGAATGCTATTTAACAGAATGTGCGCGATATCCTGCAAGAAGCCATCGAGAACGCCAGGTTCGTCTGTGAAGAACATTATGCGATGTTCCGAGGACCACCTGTCCAACTCATTTGCCCTCCCGATCTGACATTCGCATATGTACCGGGACATTTATCCCACATTGTTTTCGAATTGCTCAAGAACTCGCTGAGAGCTGTCGTAGAGAGGTTCGGGGCGGAGTATGAAGATCGGATTGTCGAAGACTCTTCCACGGGCATGAGCAGTGGTGGATACCCCCCGATCAAAGTGATCGTGGTTGAGGGGAGCGAGGATATCACGATCAAGATCTCGGATGAAGGGGGCGGCATTCCAAGGAGCGCTATTCCGCTTATTTGGACATACATGTATACGACCATGGCAGGCCAAAGTATTGCCCAGGACTTCCAGGTAAGGACATCTCGCTCGGCGTGAGAAGGTGGACTAATTTTGTTGCGACAGGCGGACGATTTCCAAGCGCCTATGGCAGGTTTCGGATATGGTCTACCCCTCTCTCGACTGGTACGTCATCCGTAAGGTTCTGCTCACGTGTTGGATCTCACTCGTTGATCACATTTTGTCTGGGCAGTATGCGAGATATTTTGGTGGCGATCTACGCCTCATTTCCATGGATGGTTTCGGCACGGATGTGTATATTCATCTGAACAAACTCTCGAGTAGTCGAGAGCCGTTGCCTTGATCGGGTTCGAGCTCAGGCAGCCGGACTATACATGTTGACGTACCTGACATCCTAATCATGGAACGGGATGATCATCCTGAAGCAGAGACGCGATGATGGATGCGAAATGATTTCGGCAAGTGGCGTGCTGAGGTGCCCAGGTCAGGCAAGTACTGTATGTATGTGCATGCATCGCATGGCGGGAGATAAGTACGATACATCGTTATCGGCCGAGTTTTGTCTCGTCGTCCCTTCGTGTTATTTTCGAGAACGTGTCTGCAGACGATAGGTCTGTTTTTAACTGTTGTATCCAAGCTAATCTATGTATTACATAAATTCGTGACCCCTTGTCGACCCCCCATATTTGGACCTGTTTGGGATGGCTGTCAACTGCAGCGCGGCGCTGTTTGGTGTGGATAGAAGTGTAGCCATTTCAAGCTGATTGGCTTTGCGACATGGACTCGCCAAAACGTGCTGGATCGCCTTCCTCCTCCTCCGAAACGAAACGTATAAAGCTTACAGTTCCATTAGGCCAACAATCGCAAGGCGCTTCCCCCGTTGACCCCGAAAATGCACCCGGAAAGCGTTCAGAACTCGACCCCATCCAAGGTGGCGAGATTGGCAACATACCAAACGACCCAGATGGCGGCGGCGGAGGTACGAGTGGCGAAGGCGCCACGGGAGAGGTGCGTGTGCTTAAAGAGGGTGAGGGGGAAGAGGATGCAGGCGACGTGTCGATGGGTGAGGTCGTCGATGAAGACGTCGAGTCGGGGGACGAAGGTGACGACGAAGACCCTGCCCAACTCGAAGCGACACGGTTGAAACTCGAGGAACAAGCCCGAAAATACCTCGCGGCGCAGACGCACGACGTCATCATCCCTTCTTATTCGGCTTGGTTCGACATGTCGACCATCCATCCTGTGGAGCGTCGTGCGCTCCCAGAGTTCTTCAACTCGAGAAATCGCTCCAAGACGCCTTCGATTTATAAAGAATACCGCGACTTCATGATTAACACGTATCGCCTTCGGCCGACGGAGTACTTGACCGTGACGGCGTGTAGACGAAACTTGGCCGGCGACGTCTGTGCCATTATGCGCGTCCACGCATTCCTGGAGCAGTGGGGACTCGTCAACTATCAGGTGCGATTGCTTGCAATCTTGGTGTCTTATATGTGCCAACCCATTGGCTTTGTAAGATCGACCCAGAACAAAGGCCAGCGGCACTTGTACCTCCATTCACGGGACATTTCCGCGTCGTTCTCGATACGCCTCGCGGTCTTCAGTCTCTCCATCCCGGAACACGCCCTACTAGCACTCACCCCGCTGCAAATGGTGTGCCAAAAAACCAAATGATGTCGGCAACGCTCGGCGCTACATCCGCCGCCCCAAACTCCACTGCAACTTCCGCTTCCCTCGAACTCCGCAATTCCATCTATCAAACTACCTCTAAAGCCTCCCGAGAACTGAAACCCGCCGAAGCCAAAACACTCGCAAACGGTATCTCCTCGAATGCGAAAGGAAACATGTCGTACCAATGTGATACCTGTGGGACCGACTGCACCGCACTACGATATCACAGTCTGAAAGTTAAAGACTTTGAGCTTTGTGCGCCATGTTATCTCGATGGGCGGTTCCCCTCGACCATGTTCAGCGGTGACTTTGTGAAGTTGACCGCTGCACCGCCTGGCATCGGCCATGGCGCAGATGACGAATGGACGGATCAAGAGGTGTTGTTGCTTCTGGAAGGGATAGAGATGTATGACGATGATTGGACCGCTATCGAGGATCACGTCGGGACGCGCACGGCACAGCAATGCATACGCAAATTTCTCTCGTTACCGATCGAGGACCCGTACATTGCAGCGGAAGGGGATCAAGGGCCACTCAGATACGGGAGGATTCCATTCGAACAGGCAGATAATCCTGTGATGAGCGTGGTGGCGTTCCTGGCTGGCGTGGTGAACCCCGCCGTTGCTGCAGAAGCAGCCAAAACGGCGATGCACGTTCTTACCGAGGGTGGTGCCCCAAAAGAAAGCCAAAGCGAAAAACAAGGGGACAACAAGGAGGGTGCGGATGGCGAGAAAGTCGAGGGGGAGAATTCGATGCAACAAGACGTCTCAGAGGTACCGTCTGCACCACCAAATGGCGAACCGTCGACCAAGAACGGTACGCCAGGCCCGCAAGCAAACGACATGGTCGTCGACCAGCCTGCGGAGTTGACCAAGCCTGCACTAAAAATCCCACATTCTCATGTGGCGCGCGCTGCGGGACTCGCTCTTAAATCGTCAGCACGTGCCTCAGCGGCGCTTGCGGATGCGGAGGATGCGACGATTCGAAGCACACTTGCGTCATTGATCAAGCTGACGTTGACCAAACTCGAGCTGAAGATGACCGCATTCGAGGAACTAGAAGAGCTCCTCGAGGAAGAACGAAAAGGTCTGGAGAGCACACGCATGGCGCTTGTCAACGAGCGGGTAAACCTCAAACGGATGTTGGATGGGGTCAGGACCGAGCTGGGCAAGAACACCAATCTCGGTACGACTGGTCAGGGTACGCCAGTGAGCGAAGTGCCATCAGGGACACCGATCGAAGGGGACGCGGGACCAGTGAGCGATGGCAGTTTCGCCCAGCTAGGTTGAACTGAGGGGCATTGAGAACGTGCTATGATTATTCTCTGCTATTACGGTTTGTTGTCTGCTTCCTTGTGTTGCTCTTCCCTACTACACGCTCTGTGTACACTTGCTGCTTCGAATCGTCTACGAAATTAGATTCGTTTTGGCGGCCCCCGTGACTCCGCTTGCCTCGAGTTCGTGTCAAGATCATGTTCAAGATCCTTACAGCGTAGCCGAATCGCACCCCTTGCAAGCATTTCTTCCCCGACGATGCACTGGCACTCAAGTCTACTGCATCCTAAACATCGTTCGGGTCCCTCCATTCTCCCCAACAACTTGAAATATACGGCCTAGATACATCTAGCACTTGAAGCGGACTATGGTATCATAATTCCATGGCATGCTCGTCGAAGAACTGTGTCGCAATATCATTCGCCTCCACCTCATTCAAATTGTGCCCTTCCTTTAGAGTCTTCACGATAGCATCATGCTTAAGAGACTTCTTCTGACCGCGCAGGAGAAGATCCATCGCCCGTCTCCCCATGATTGCGAACCATTGATTCGCATCATCCGGACAATACACCTTTGGTGTCGTCTCCATGAACTCCATAAGGAGCTGCTGGATCGCCTTCGTAGACTCTTCATACCTTCCCTCGTGCTCCTTGTCTTCGCCTTGCAATACAGTGATGCACGCGTGCTTGATGAAAGACATGGCTTGAATCTTTTGGTCGTTTTTGTGCCTGTCCCACCAATCTTCCATCCGTCTGGTTTTCCCGAGCCCGGTGACGACAAGCATCATGGGCACCTCTCCATGACAAATGTAGTCGCGGAACAGGCGATAGTTGCTCTCCACGGCCCCTGTGACCTTGCTCCCGACCATGCACAGCAATACGAGATGGATGCCTCCGGCAAGCTTGGCTAGTTGAACGAGTTGGTACATGTGTCGGATGGCAGTGTGGTAGATTTCAAGGTCGAGATAAGGGTCTCTAGGGCCAATGATGTAGAATATGCGGATGTTCTTCGATTGGAGAGTGGCGTCAATGGGCGTAACCGCCATAGCTTCGCGTTCATAGTCCGTGAGTGGCTTTATGACGGTATTGCCGATGATCAGGTTGATCACCCTGCCTGCGGCGACGCCTGGCTCGCCGCAGACGATAATATTGGTGGTTTTGACGCCAGGTGGGTGTCGAGGTAGCTGAGCGATGCGTTCGGCTTCGGAAAGTTCAGGGAGAGCATCCGGATCACCAGCTGGCGGCCTCGGTTGGCCGTCGGAGGGGCTCTCTCCGTGTCGGCTGACCACGTCAATGTCCCGTAAGACATATCCCTCCAGGTGCAATTCTTCGTCACTCAGCCGCTCCAAGCTCCCTGGAACACCTTGTACGTCATCCCTCTGGCCCTCTACCTCCCCCTCCTCCTTATCAGGTACAAAGTGCACCCGAACGTATTTCCACGGCTGTATCTCTTCAAGGTAGATAACGAGAGGACGTTGGATCTCGTCACCATCGGGAGGCTCGAAACTGCAGCGCAGAACTGCCTTCCAGATCTTCTCCTTCATATGCTTGACAGGGAGGGAGATGTGGATCAAGCTGTTACTGATGGAGAAGTGCGAGCGATAGCTGTGATCTCTGATGCCATCCACATAGTTCTTGCGGAAGTCGGGTTCAGAGATTTCGTAGGAATGAAGGTATTGGGATGGAGAGGAAGCGAGAAGTCCCGTGGTGTTCATCAGCTGGAAAGGAGAACTAGTATTGCTGTCGACCGACTCTGTAGCCGAATCGGGAGCTGGATCAGACGCTAACCCTGCGTCCGCCATCTCGACGTCTTCTGGCTGAATGACGGTATGATACCAGGCAAAGAGGGTTTGGTCGGGATACTTTGCGATGATTTTGTGTTGCAGCTCGTCGAATGCGTCATCTATCCCATAGATGGGAACCATGCTGACGTGGAGTATACCCAACAACGAGTACGCTCTATCTTCCATCATTGTCGTTTCTCGCTTGGCCGCCCAGAACATCTTTTGAGATATGGTTACTTCTTGAGGAATTTCACTAGATCGGAGGATCTCTGAGTTTATCCCCGTGCGCTCCGCAATGAGGTCTATCAACTCCTCCCGAGTACCGATCAAGAGCCAGTCTTTTGTGAAGAATTTGAGGACCTTTGGTGCGATCAGCTCTTGTAGGGTCCAACCCCGCGTGAACCAATCGCTTTCGGTGAATTTGGAGGGGTCGCTGACGTCGTGCAGGTAGGCGTAGCAAACTACCGATTTGCGATACCACCTGTACATCGAGTTGATAGCCTCGCCGAGTTCCGTGCTGTTGCTCTTATCGATGCAACAAGTATCCAACCAAACATAGTTGATCCCGTCTTGCGCCGCCTGGGCACAGGAACCCAGTATCTTCTCGTAGCCCTTTCCCTTGCTTTGAGTGCGCGCTTGGTCACCGATGTCGGTGAAGAGAACCTCTTCCGATTCTTCACCCCATCGATGGGATACGATCGCGTAGGAAGGAAGACGCCGGTGGTGTAATAGCTCTAATTGTATCGACCTGGAATTGAGGAGACGCATGCTCCTACATGAACGGTCGGGACGATGAATCTGAAATTCGTAAAGACGTGCAACTTACCTTTAGAGATGCAGTTGATGGGTGTCCTTGTCTGTCTTATCTTTCGATCGAACCCTAATCTGTTGGTCAGGGGCTAACGCTGACGGAGAGGCTAGTCAGTCGTTAGGGTGAACGAGGAACACTGTAACCTATACCTCGATCGGATTGCGAGGGATGTGTAGAGACGGTCGACGGAACCCAAGCAGTGGACGGTTGTGTGAACTAGGCAGGCGAGCGCTTGTTCGCACTGCCATCAGAATCATTGTTCCTTTTTCAACCTAGTTGGCCATGAGGCTATAATTACTACTGCTACAGCAAGTCTTGAGACGATGAGCACCCGCACAGCATGTAGATTTCTTGGATGAAGTCATGTTGAGCAGATGGATAAGTGGCGTCGAGATAACGCCGATTGGCAATGTCGAGCGCGGCGCATGTAAGCAAATTTTCTAAATGGCTACTAAGATAGAAGCGGAAGGGGTCTCCAACTCGGCCAACTCAGCTTCAACACGTTCTCTTGCACCACCCAAATGTCCCTCACCATCGCCCTGGTACTCCTCTGAATCACCTTATTGGTTCTCCACTCGAACACGCTCCTCACGGGCGTCAAGGACGTGCTCGGGTAAAGAAGTCACTAGGAAAGTGCCCTGTGAGGACGAGCGCCCAAAAATTCCAAGGGATTGATTGATATTACTCTAGCTGCCTTCCCCGACGATGGTGGTGATTTGGACGCCAATGCAGATACCGATTGGGAAGGATGGAAGTGGCATATGTCATTTGCCCTTTGCGAAGACGTAAAGAACCGATGAGTCGACAACGCCTGAAGAGCACATCCAGCGACCTTGGGAGGGAATTGGCTGCTGCTCTTGTCGATCAATCGATCAGGATTCTTTGGCATTTCTTTGGCGGCGAAAGCAATTTTCGTGTGCATGAAACGGCCTCAGACTGGGCATGCGAAGCAGGCTATGCTCGCTACGCCCTATTAGACGGCAGAACGTAGGGGAAGCGCATGCAACAATACTGCAGTCATATCCCATCATCTCAGGCCTACAATAACGAAAAAATGAGCATGAAGAGTCGATTCTGGTGGGATTGGGGGGCTCACTGCTTGGGAGAGAATCGAAATAACTCAATACCTGGAGGTGAATGTACTGGGAGCCCAGGTATGGATGGGGCAGTTACGGGAAGAATCGTCGATATATGGTTATTGAGAATCTATGTCAACGTTGTCTACACGACACCGTCGACACGCAGCCCGAGGTTACTCAGTCAACCTGCAGTATATACCCGGGTTGATCGGGGACGGCATCCCAAAACCTGCGTGGGCATTCCCGGGTGCCGGGTATATGATGCTACCGTGACCCGGCCCAGATTTGCTCATCTTAGTCCCTACCAGGAAAATATGATGGCCCGACAATTTTGGCGCTCTTGGCCCCGGGAGCACAAGAGCCGGAAGTAAAGAAATTATGTGGTTTGCAAAGGGACCGCTAAGACTATATAAGCGCTTGTCTAGTGTTTAAATTTTACGGCACTGTTGCCCCTGGCAGTGAAAGGTTACCTTTTCTAGTAATCTCTGGCTTTCAACAGGAACGAGCACAACCGGAAAACGCAGTCGCATCGATAAAGTCAGATGTGACACATAGTTCGCCTATCGCCATTTGGAAGGTCCAGTTGTGTGTCTCTTTATGTAAAGCTGAAGGGCTAGGCTGGAGACATCCAGCTGCTCTCCCTGCGAGTCAAGTCACGTCGGCGTTTCCAAACAATCGTCTGTTCCGCAGGCAAAATATACCGTAGGCTGGGTATACCAACCTTACATCAAGTCACGGTCCTCACGCTATCGAAATGGACTCACGGAGGGGTGGGCTGGGTAGCGATGCTGAACCAGAAAGCAACGATGCAATTGTTTCTCGGCTTGCACAGCAAGACAAGGTTCCCTGGTACAAAAAATCTAACCTTCGACTCTTATATCTCTTGATGTTTCCAACCTGTCTCGGTGTGGAGATGACGAGTGGGCAAGTATTTGTGTATGTGTATCCGATGGTAAGTCACTGACGTGGAGATAGTTTCGATGCGTCCATGGTAAATGGCCTGCAGACCGTGTCCTCGTGGCTTGAATGTAAGACAGTCTCCGTAGTTGATGCATAAAGGATTGACTCGGACGGCAGACTATCATCATCCTCGTTCCGCTTCATTGGGTCTCATGGCTTCCATGTATTCTTTGGGTTGTGTCGCTGCTGTTCCATTTGCCCCCTTCATTGTCGATAAAATCGGAAGGCGATACCCGATATTGCTCGGAGGTATGATCTCCATAATTGGGGGTATTCTTCAGGGATTTGCGTTTGATTGTGAGTGATTGATATGTATCGAACCTCCAGGATGCTTTTATCTTGAGAATTTTCAATAGTCATAATGTTTGTCATTGCTCGTTTTATTCTCGGATTTGCCAATGTCTTCTGCGTCGTAGCTGCCTCTTCTTTGATTGGAGGTATGTCCAACTGATTCTAACTTGCCTATTAGTTTGTTAAGCTATGTGAAGAACTCTCACATCCCAAGGAGCGAGCGACCATAGGTTGCCTATTTAACACCTCTTATCATCTCGGTAAATCGAAATCATGTTTGTTTATGAGGGGGTTTTATAAGTTGATCCCTCCTAGGTGCTGTAGCTGCTGCAGGGGTCACCCTCGGGACATTTGATATGGCCAGTAATTGGGGGTGGAGAATTCCATCACTCCTTCAAATAGTGCCTAGTCTCCTTCAAGTTTCCTTCATTTGGTTCCTCCCAGAGTCACCTCGTTGGCTTTTATCTAGGGGAAGGGAGAATGAAGCGCTCGCCATTCTTGTGAAGTATCATGCAGAGGGAGACGAAAACTTGGAGTTCGTCAAGGCGGAGTATACTCAGATCCAGCGGACGCTGGAAGCAGAACTGAAGATTACCAGGGTGAACCGGAAGGAGGTGTTTTCGACGCCAGGAATGAGAAAGCGAGTTATCATCACAATCTTCCTCGGTCTGTTCACCCAGTGGAGTGGAGCTGGATTAATTTCGTGAGTCCTACCATTAATTTCCGTCTGATGGACTGTCTGCTTACTATGCAGACAGACACTTCCTTTCCCTGATCTTAGACAACATTGGCATCCACGATAACCGGACAAAGAACATCATCATCCTTGCCAAATTTTCTTGGAGCCTCGTGAATGGTACATTTAGTGCATTGATAGCGCCTCGATACCCTCGACGGGGGTTATATTTAGTAAGTATTGTGATCGCAGACTAATTCTGATACCGTTCTGCTAACCATTCTGTAGGCATGTACCATTTCTCTCTTTGTTGTATTTACTGCTTGGACTATAGCTACTGCAGAGTACTCGCTCACCCACAGCAAGGTCTCTGCTCAAGTGGTGCTCGCGTGAGTGTAAAGTTCACCGAAAACGTTGTGTTTACCATTCTCACTACATGACCTATAGTCTCATCTTTTTGTATAGTCCAGCTTACAACCTAGCATTCACTGCCTTGACCTACAGTAAGCATACACTATCTGTGTCATCTTGAACCACTCTTTGTGACGAAATGGACTGGGATGTAAACAGCTTTCTTGGTCGAGCTTTTCCCATTTCATGTCCGAGCCAGGGGTATCGCCATCTTCCAGTGGTGGAGCCGCGGTGCGGCGTTCCTCAGCCAGTTCATGGATCCCGTTGGGATTGACGCTGCAGGTATGGGCATTTGTTCTACACATTTGATTTCTAGCTCTGATGCGGCCAATGGGGCGCTATTATGATAGGCTGGAGATGGTACATCACGTAAGCTCGGCACTTTGTGCGTAAATGGACAGGTGCTGAAATACATTAGCTACTGTGTGTGGAACGCCTTCCAGGTAGTGTTCGTCTACCTCATGTTTCCCGAGACATCGGGGCGCACGCTCGAGGAGTTGACATTCCGTAAGTGTGGTGATGCTCTCAGAGATGTGCTAACAGTCCTCATAATACGTCAACAGTGTATGAGGATGACTGGGAGGCACTCAGGCATGGAGGGGTCGAGATACTGCGCGAACACGGGGAAACTGAGACATATGGTACCATGGAGGATCATCGTAGAAGTACCATTGGTGGTGAGGAGGGATGACTCTACCGCTTGCCGGTCGGCTTGCATACAAATGCGACATTATTATAAGCCCCATCCTAGACACGTGTACGATACATATATATCCCCGCCGTCTCGTAGAGATACAGCAGTAGCCCTTGTAGTACCCGTACGGGCCGTACCTCGTAGTCCCCGTATAGAGCGTGGCCCAGTTCTTTCGTGCCCGCCCTTCTCAGCGTTTCCGCCATTGGCCACGGCCGGTTTCCAATCATCCTCTAAGCTAACGCGAGTTCAAACACTTGTATGTCTCTTAAGCTGTTGTAAGACTCGAGAGATGAATGGAACATAGGATGACACTGTTAAACATAATCAGCGCAAATCTTGTGGGCGGTGTGCTGCCAGTGGCCTTTAGCAAAGGCGAGATTATTAATGGCACCCTGGACTTGCCCTCAGTGACAGCCTTGTTTACCTCCTACACTGCACTGGGATCCTAGTACCACTGCCGATCGAAACACGGGTCGCACGCATCATCATCAGCGTTTTTCGATACTAAATGGTAATCAGAACCACGCTCTTCGTACTCTTTCGTGCAGCAAGTTGCTTGTGTCCCTCGATCGTTTGTCCTCCCCTCGACTTCAGTGCCAGACCGTCCCGGCAATGACTACTCAGTTTCTTCAATAAAGTGGACATTATCGATGTTCTGGTCCGACCCGACGACGGGAATCCAGTCATGAATAATCCTAAATTTGGGTATAAGACAGGCGTCGTATGAGCGCCGCTGTGTCACAGGCAAACCCGAATTTAGACCAGTCTCAGCCAAAATGGAGGTGCGGCTCTACACATCCACAGCCCGGGAAAAGAGTTCCCTGTAGAAACGATCGTCCACTCCATGAAGGTCAGGGTGTGGTTATGGTGTAGCGGCAACAAAGTTGCATTGTGGTTTCAAAATGCACGCTGTGCCAGTGTGTGGATGTTGTATTTAAAAAATAAAAATAAATTGAAAATTGAAACCGAAACCATAGACCGAGATGTACGCCTCACGAAATAAAAACACAAGTTAGCATTCGAGTGACGCCGTAGAAAACCTCATCAAGGGAGCGGCCGAGGCCAACGCGGGAATGTTCGGTACCAGAGAGTCAATGAGACGCGAGACAGTCTCAATCAAGGATCGTTGCCGTCGTCGTGAGGGCACGCATGGTTTTCAAAACGGTAGGATGGTTAGCGTTACAGCGAAGGGATTATCCGTCACGGGATCATTCGAACCACGACAAACGCACAGCAAAACAGTATTCAGCAACGAGATATGCAATGATAGGAGGAAGATGCGCAAACAGCAACAAAAGAAAAAGACAACGCAAGGAAGTGTAATGGAGTAAAGGTCGCAAGGATGGGGGAAAGGGACATAAGGGGGGAGCCTCTGTGTATTTTCTGCACCGACGACGTCCGCCGTCCATCCTCACCCGCGCGATTTGCACCATGCACGCTGCGAACAATCAGTCGCTTCGAATTCAGGTCGTTGGACCGTCCCTGGAGCGCCACGATCGTTTGCGAGGATTTGGTCTCTGTCCATTCGCACCAGCGAGCGAAGACCACTCCGAGGATGGTGGATCCCGCTCGTGCAAGCTGTTGGGTAGGTGCAATGAGGGTATGGACGTGGAGAGGGTTGAATGCATCAACGGCGTGTAATGTAATTGTGTTTGTGGCAACTGCGGGTGCCGAGAGATTGGAATTTCGGTTGTAGAGGTAGAAGACGGGAATTGTCGAGCGAGCGGAACAGTCAGGATGTGTCCTGTCCCTGTCGTGCTGGGAGAGGACCCAGTTCCAGCCCCGCTAGTCGCACACGCACCTTCCAGTGCGTGCAATTCCTCGTGCAACCGTTGGTTCGCAAACTTGAGTTGTTGAAGCTCATATTGCCAACTCGTCCCTCGGGCGGTTTCTAGTTCCTCAAAGAGCGATGCGCTAGCTGAACGCATGAAGGGATCTGGTTCGTCTGCATCGTCCCCCATGTCCGTCTGAGTCTGCACCTGGTTCGGTCCGTGACCAGAATTGGGGCCGAAGCCGGTGGCGATGTTGTTTTTCGACTTGCACTCAGTGTTTGACAGCACGGTAGCCTGACATACGATAGGACACAGCGGATTATTAAGCGCATGGATGAGCGGGGTCGAGGTGACACCGATCGGCGATGTCGTGGGCGGTGCATGCTTGTGGGACCGCGGTGTACGATAAAATACGAGCCGCATGGGTACCTCATGCAACTCTTTATGTACCAGAGATGTCGTCACGATCGTGGGTGGAGGGTCGACTATCTCCCTCACCTACAACGCACCCAGGCGGGAAGGGACTAAATGACCATGATAGATATCGCAGGGGCAAGAGACATACCTCCGGCGCATCCAACTTCGCCAACTCAGTCTCCACACATTCTCTCATATCACTTCGATTATCCCTCACCATCGCCCAGATATTCCTCCCAATCATCTCACTGGTCCCCCACCCAAGCACATCCCTCACGCTCGCAGACGCTACTAGAAAAGTGCCCTGGGTCGACAACAGCGCCCAAAATTCCAAAGGATCGATCGATGGTGCTCCAGCGGTCTCGCTTAACCTCGAACCTGAGTAATGGTCAGCACTACAGACACTCGAGTTTAGTAAGATGGAAAACAGTCACACCTGCCGTCGTACATGAGCCACCACGGGCATCTTCTCCATGGCGCCGGACATTACCAACGCCACCTGCCTTGTCAGTGCTGCTCCACCGCACAACAGGCATCCATCTGGCGCGCCCAGAGAGTATGATGGCTTTCCGTCCCTTTCCCGGTTCAACGTGGAGCCGGCCACGACATTCGAGCCAAACATATGGTGGTGGTGTTCTATCGGAAGGTTCATTCGAACATGACGTCCCCGGCGATGGTGGTAATTGGGACGCCGATGCGGATGACGTTTGGGAGGAATGCAAGTTGCCCTGCTCAGCAGACGTGTCCTCCGCTTCCTTAGATGGAGAGTGCGCCGACGCCTTGGGTAGAGCGCGAAAGAGCAGATCCACCGATTTCGGGAGAAGATTGGGAGCCGCCCCCGTCGGCGAGCCAACATCGCCGGTCCCTGAAATACTGAGCCCACTCATACTACCCTCCTTCAACTCCCTCATAAGTGGCACTAGATCGGCAGGATGACAAACATCAGATATACTCCTACCTACAAGCTCCTGTGGCTCATAGCCAAGGACAAGCCGAACCGAAGGCGCAACGTAGAGAAAGGCACCTTTTAGAGACAACACAAGCACGAAATCTGGGAGAAATTCAAGAAGCAGAAGTGAGAGGGATGGGGATAATGAGACGGGAATCGACCCGGCCATCGTATTACCGCTAGCCGACATGCGATTCATAGAAGTGGAGTTAGGTGGTGGCGTCACGAACATTGTGAGCGGCGTCGTTGGATTGCTGCCTTGCTCTGCTGATCCACTCGAAGAACCGGTTGGACCTGACATATTTGCCCCCGTCGAGATCGACACGGAATCGGTGAAGGTCGTGTCGGCGATAAGGTTTCTCAACTCCTTCGACACTGCTATACTCATCATTTGCCCATGTCTTCCCCCCTTGGGGCCGATATTCGTCATGTTCTGAGCTTGGGCCAGCTGGCCAAGACCATGACTCATGGCAGGAAGCCCACTGTTACTGGATAGGTTGTTTGTTCCCCACGAGCTGTTGTTGATGGAATAATAACTCCCATCACGTAGTTTATCGAGTATCCGAGTTGGCTGCTCCGTCAAGTCCACTTGAAACCCGATATGGTAGGCGACTTCATCAACTTCTTCGGGCGTATTATGTAGGCCACCACGAAGAGGGATGACGGTGACGAGATTCCTAAAGGATTGCCCGCCCTTTCTGTAATTGACCAGAGTTGTTTGGCATTCCTTGGACGACGAAAGCGATTTTCGCATGTAGGAAACGGCCTCTTGGGACGGGAAGCGACGTGGTTCACCTTTTGCGACGTGACCAGTTGGAGACTGCAAGAAGCGGCAATTACGTCCAAGAACTTCCTGCTCACTATACCCCGTGAGATGGCAGAACGTGGGAGAAGCATATACAATGGGGGAGTCGTATCGTCTTACGTCCACAATGACGAATGAGCATGAAAGATCGACGGGACCAAGCTGAACAGTGGGATTGGGACGGTTCACTACTCGTGAGAGGATCGAGAGAACATCAAACCCTGAAGCCGAGTATACCGGAAGGCCAAGTGCTGATGGGGCTGTTACAGGGACAGAAGACACAGAGCCTGAAACTTGGGCATTGGAGAGCGCGTAAGAAGTGGTGTTGAATGTACGTGTAGATGGGGGCGAGGAAGTAAGGTTAGGAATATAGATCGTGGCAACGTCGAACGAGGGTGGTGGTTCTGGATGGGGCTGCTGCCGCGGATCTACGGTCGCAGTGAAACGCGGGGGAAAACTTGGGGGAAGGCGTCGCGACGGGCGATTGGGAGAAAAGGTATGGTAGGAAGCAGTGCCGGCGCTATCAGGTGTTGAGCCAGAAGCAATCTGTCTCGAGATCAGGGCAGAATGGAAGCTTGGAGGAGGATAAGTACACGAGAGGAGCGGAGAGAGTACCCGACGTACGGTGCAAACCCGTTGTTCGCGAACCAAGGCGATCCAAGCGAATCTGGGCGGCTATCCAGGAGACCCGCTGGGAGAACCTCTGCACCACCACCCGGTGCGAGTATGGGTGGGCCATTGAGCATGAACTGAGGGATCTGGAAATGAACCGCATGCGAGTGATAGTCATCATAGTGGGTGGTTTCTGGCAAGTACGAGTGCTGGCCGTGAGTATAACGGCAGTCGCCGTCGTCGTAGGCGTTTCTGTGATCCTGGTAGTAGTAGGTGTAGTCGCTATCGTTGTTGATGGTGTGGTCATCGGCGAGATATCGCTCGAAAGGCATATTGTGGTCGCCGTCGTTGTCGCCGTAGCCGGCGTTGGGTCAGATGCGGCGGGCTCGGTACGAAGGGAAGAAGCGAGAGACGAACAGACACGGTCCAGCAGAGGATGCAAGAAGTTCAAAACCTCGCTTGGCGGCCGGCACTAACAGTTCAAAACTCAGTGGGGCCGCCTGCACAAGTTGACATAGTCAGATATATGGCTCTTTTTTTGCTTTTATTTTATTCCGATCGAACACCGGACCCAGTGTGAGTACATGTCGTACGGGTCTATTGTATCGTACATACTGTCCATCGACAGTAATATTCACATACATAACCCAGATCCAAGAGAATGCCGCCTGGGCAGCACCTCAGCCTCGAATGGAACGGCCTTTAAATTGATGTGGCTTTTAGGCGACCGCTACAACCTTGAACACTGGCATGTGCCCGATCGTCACAAGAGGCTACGTACAAACACATTGTGTGGGCTCACGTATGTAATAAATCTCGCAGTCCCCGTCTCTCTGCGCACTGTCATTGACCCAACAGGAAACCTCTAAGTCGCACCGTCGACCTACTAAGCATGAATCGCTCGCTCTTTCATTCCCGTCAACCAAAGGGTCTCCAATTCATGCTTGTCTTTTCCGCATGTGCACGTCCCCCGTGCCCTATTTCATTTGCCCCTCTCCACATCCAAAACGGTAAGAAAGTCCCAACCCCCGTTTCCATCTCGAGGACGAAGGTGAGTCTGGTACATCATTGAAATTCGTACTATCGAACAGCTTCTACAGGTGTTCATTCTGGGGAGAGGGGGTCACTTCGACTTCGTCGTGGAACGTTCCGAAATGCCTGTGGCAATGACAAACCAGTCCGCGCTGGTAGGCGTATGGCCCAAGCTGGAGACATAAACACCTGTCAAACGTCGACGAAGACCCACATTCTCGGAGTTAATATTATCAGTCGAGAACCACCTAGATAGACTGGGCCTTCCGCACTCTACCTTTTTACTGGCAGTATTGCATCATGACATGCGTACCACAACAGCATGGGCTGCTGGTTCAAACACGTTCTGTCAATGCATCACGCCCGATATCCGTCGGACTCTGATGGTGGCAAAGTCCACGTTTGGTCAACGAGATCCACAGAATACTGCGGAAGCGGTCAAAGGTTCTGCGACGAGCTCGTCACTGGCATCGCTTTGCATCATAGCCGGTTGGTGCTGCAAGTGATCGAAATAATATTCAGTGTCCGAGCACAGCAAGTGTAATGGCATGAATTGATCGAGTTGCATTCTGGCAGCTCTGCTTTTGGTGCTGTCCTTTCATTCCGATGGAGCGCGCGCAGGATATGGTGCAAAGTTATCTGGCGGTATTGACGCACCCGGGCCAGCAAATCTCCTTCCATGGCAACGCGCAGCCTGAGGGAAACGGTGACCATACTAGCGGACACACTCTCGATGCCAGAGAAGGTCACGGATGCTCTTGACCCTCTAATTCACCCGTCCGACCCGGCGGTCTGACAGCGAAGTCCACGGCGTCGCCTCATACCAGTCGGAGTCTTACCTCAAGTACTTTTTCTTACGTCCGTGCCTGTGACATACTGTCGTACGAGAACTTCGGCCCGTATCACCGCTTCCTTAGCCTTCCTGCAATGATGGAGGGACCCCGTGTCGGGGATCGGACACGGATCTTACTGTCCGGTGGCGGCTTAGCATCCGTTGCCTTCGCGAGTTCTTCATGGCCAAGATCCCCGGTCGTGGTTCATCATTCAAACTGACCCACTCCAATGCCAGATCTTTTTTCAGCTATAGTGTCGCCAACGAGGCACATCTGGCAGAGGAAGTATTCTGCTTCGGAAGTAAGTAGTTTCATGACGTCGCCCTCGAAATCGCTTACAGGAAGAGGAGCGCCGCGAGCTTTGGACGATCCGCCACTGACGAAATAAGATCGTCAACATAACGGTCATCGATAGAGGTGTTAATTCGACGTCCTTGCTCGGACTCATAAGGTGACCAAGTAGTACCACAGACTTCTGGGACTCTTCATGTACGAATCATTCTACCGACACAACGCTCGGGCTGATTATTTGATGTTCCATTTCACACTATCTAGATAGGCTTTCCAGCCGTGGCGCTTCGATGTAAAGCCAGAAGATCTCTCGCTAGAATTCCTCAGGCCTCAGGCTTTGCTGGTCGGTCCAACAGGGAATTTCATGTCGGTACTTAGTGTGCTCTGATTGGCCATACAAAGACAACGAATACGAACCACGCCACTCAGAACCGAACAAGCTATCCGAGTTCTTGCCATATGTCTCGAGTCACTGGATATAGTACCCCTGCAGCCTTTGGCTACGCCGCCTCCCCACGTCAAGATCGTTGGATGCGACGTCCTCGGCGCTTCCGTGTCCACCCCACCGAATCTTCAGAAGGATGGTCCCGGCAGATGTTCCCCTGGTCCACTGATTCTTTCAGATCCCTGACACTGCGATACTGCCGATAAATTGGGTTGTGTATATGTAGGCCATGTCTTGTACGACGACAGATTCACCACAGGCTGCGTCAGTCTAAAGCCCGAGGTTTGGTAAACTTGAAACCTGACCCCGGGCCACTCCTCGACCACCCGACTATACGATAGGAATATCACGACAATTTACACCGACCCTTATCTGCCTTCTTAATCGAACGCAATGACTCTCCCCGTCAAGATCTCTACGGCACACATGTGTAGATAGGATATGACACTCGAGTATAATTGTGGCAAAAGTTCCGCGACCAGTTTGGCAATCCGAGCGACTTTGACACGCGCTTCTCGCCAAGAAATGGATTACAGCGGTGACCAGTTGACCCATCAATGCATCACGGAGTGCCTCGTGGCGTTCTCGGTCAGGCTAGAACTTGAGTAAACAAATTCCCTTCTTGATCATCGATCTTGGGAGACAGTCCTTACGACTATTAATGCAGCTATTGCCCACCACCAAGTGGCACCAACCACCCTCACCACCCCTGCGGGCGAGGGGGTGGTACTTATTAAACCTGTTGGTTGAATTGCAGTTTTACGACGGGGAACCCTGTCGTTTGTTGCACAGTCACGATGCTCAGAGCTGGCAGTTCACGTTGGACGAAAACATACACCTGCGACCAAATACGGAGTTCGACGTGCCGCACACGAGCGCTACATTCGAATTTAATTGATGCCCCCCTGTTGAACGGGTCGACTGGAAGACTCGTGTATCATTAATGTGGCAACTGACGTGTATATGATTTGTAGTGGGTCGCATATTTCTACCACCCACTGGCAGGATGCTAGTGTGCACGCGGCGGATTCAGTGGATACCAGGCGTTATGCTCACAAGGTTCTGGCCACAACCAGCAACTCTCCAGCACAGACGTGCGAAGGGGATTGCATGGGCTGCCACATGGAGCCGTTGAAAGGGCCCGGATGAGTGGCGAGGGAAAAGTTAATGACGCCAGTCGTCATCGTCCAAATACCTACATACATCTCTCCGAGTCTGCGACAGAGTGAGGGAAGAACTCTGAGGTCGTTCAAGGCGTGGCATATGGGTTAAGATAGAGTGTGCCGATAAAGGTGGACAACAGCAACGTGCTTCACTAGCCGACACCCCAGTAGCATGGGGATCATACGCGAAATGAAGGATACTCGTTATTTGAGTGCGGTGTCGACGCGTTGTTGACGTTTCTAAGTAAGCGCGAGGACCTCGATGCAGTGATCTGATGAAGGTCGGTGCCAATATGCAGCGTGGTCAAACTCAAACAAGTTGGCTCCAAAACCTCGAGTACTGTCCGGGTACTTGCTCATATATTCCATAGCCTGAAAAGACCGAGACAGCGAGTCATGTGTAGTATAGCATAATGATCCGTGTATCTCTATAAATTCCAGAGTAATAATTAATTATTATTCATGTCCGCGTAGTAATTAGCATCATACCTAGTTCTTCCTTGCGCTCCAAAACCCATTCACACCAAGCGCATGCGGCTCAGACAGGTCTATCGGGAAAGTGCTCACCATCGCCTCATACCCAGCCACGTTCGAATGCCAGAAATTCTCCAAATTTTACGCCAGGTTCAATAGCCCGCCTTCGTTGGATGAGCAGCGATCGACACAAAGTTGATCACCCCGTCGAATGACCCGGTCCCCATAATACTCATTGATCCGCATCTGCGTCTGCTCGCACAACAGATCCGAATTCAGCTGAATTGTATCGTTAAGTGCGCCAAACGGCATAATTGTCGCCGCGAAGATGGGAAAGCCAAAGGTGTGCACGCGCGCGATGTTTTTTTTGGTAGGTTTGGACCCCGACCATTTGCTGAGCGACGTGCGTGGCGGGGGCGGTACCAGGGTCGTTGACGCTTTGAAAGATCATGGTGTGTTTGATCCCGGATTGGGCAAGGACGTATCGCTGTCAATGTGACCGAGGGCGTCGGGGTCCAGATCGTCGCAGAGAATACGTTTCTGCTAGCGGCTTGGTTGAAGATACATGCATGCGTCAGAGGACAAGGTCAGGTCAGCTGCGTAGATGGTAGAGGGGAAACATGCCTTAGTGTGAGTGATCGCACTAATGGTGGTCGAGGATGACGTGCCAGTCGTTTACATCCGTCATCTCCACGACCAACTGTAATACTGTGACCGACGATTGCCCAACTGCCCGTCGCCAGCGGGGGACCACGCGGAAGAACCCTAGGGCGAATTCCATCTCAGTATATATCCCTCCAAGCGAGGAAAAAATGAGACTCACCAGTGTGCCTCACTTTGCATCGATGAGTCGGCCGTGTTCTGCGCACCGATATAGTTGCCAAAGCTATACCAGCCTGTGGTACGGCTGCCGGGTGACTCGTGATATAGAAACCCTTCTGGCCCTGCTCGGTAGATAGATCCACTGTCACTGTGCTGCGTGCTTCCACTGTGTAATAGATCGTATCTGAGGTGGCTTGTGCACCATTGGGAATAATGATGGACTTGTTCACGAAGAAGGTAAGAGGGACCATGGAACCCGGGACAGTCTCTGGCGTGGGGACGATGCTGTTGAGTGGGAGACTAACAACGACTTAGGTGATAGGGAGATTGTTCACACCGAGCGCATTCGAAACCCGGACGCGCAGGTGGGGTGAGGCAGGGATATAGAGGTCTACAGTGTCTGTCGGACGGTCGAGTTGGAACAAAAAATTGAATCCGTCCTGTTCTACGTGAGGCTTTAAGATGGTATGTAAACATGAGGGAGTGATTAGAAGCATAGATTGAGGGAAACGCACAAAGAGTGGATTTAGCACGTTGTAGTATTCTGCGAGTTGAGGCATGGAAGCAGCGAGGCCTGCGAGAGCAACGAGGAGCAGGAGTGTGCGCCGCATGACTGGAGAGTGAAAGTCGTTACGCCGAGCCAAAAAAAAGACCTCTGAGAGTTTACCAGGAACATGATGAACAGCGTTGGCGTTCCATCCGGTGACAGGGCCATGCGTGAGTCAGATGAAAGTATGTTGCTGGGGTGGGTGGAGGAAGCGAAGATGGTAGGAGGGTCGGGTTTGGCAGAGTAGAATGATTGTAGGAGCTTGACTCTGCAGCGCTAACCGGGATCGTGCTTGCACGTGCTGATGACGGCTCCTTGGAATTTGAGATAAATGGCTTTTTCTGTTGAAAAGAGCGGGTCACGTCACGCGGCTAGGTCTATAAGTTCTCGGAGATATTGGCGAGGGCCCTGCGTGCATAGGAACGGGCTTGGTTGTGATTTTGTTTATGTACAAGCTGCATTGCTCGCATCAGCTTGGAACGACTACACCTTTATCCTCCGGTTTGCATGATGCGCTCTACTTGGGTAGGTTGACCAAGGCTATTGGAAAAATAAGACCTGATTGCGTCTGCAGTTATTACAGTCAAAGAAGGTATAGAGGATACATAGCTTTCCAGAAAAATGGTCGATCAGGTCCCATAAAGGTGGAGATAGCAGGCAAACGCATACGAAATCTGTCGACTGGCGCGCGACACCTTATCCATGTCTCTGTGGTACATTTATGCCTGGTTCTTCATTTCTGACTGCTGCTCGACCTCTGAGTTGTTTTCGATCAGCGCTGCCTCAGCATCCCGTCTCCATTTTTTGATTTTGGTCCCAGGTAGAATAGGGACGAGGAGCTGGGCATCACGGCGGTCTTGACTGGACAACTTAGTCGAAGCGTGTACATAGGGCTTCAACTGTTCGCGTCCGTTGTCCATGATTGTATTTCGTTCGTTTTCGTTTGACAGACCGGAAAGAGAGAAAAGGAGAAAAGGAATCAGTTGTTCAGCAGTCCGCCGCGTGATGGACGCGGATGATTTCTTGAAAACGTACTTCGCTCTGCGTGATCTCCTCGATGCTTGGTCCAACAAAGACGCGCACTTTCTCATCGAGGAGGCGATATTTGGACGTGCCACGAATAACGAACCGGCCTGGTGCACCGGTGCGGTGACCACCTGGGAGTGTGGCCTGGCGGGTGCCTACGAAAGGGCGAGCGTGTCAAATGAGATGAGTTGGGTGGGATTGGGGAAATGTACCCTTGTAAAAATCTTTGTTTCCTCGTTTGGGCGTCAGAGCGCGCCGGGATGCTTTTGACAGACAAGCCAAAGTCGGGTGCATCGTCGAGTCGGGTACTAGAGCGGAAGTGAGTGTTAGAAGTGAGAAACCGAAGTTGTGGTGTACCACAACACTAGTACATATGCGTAGCAGCTACTATTCGGGCACAAAGTTACTTCGGGCGAGCAGTTCCAGCAAGTTGAAGGCTTTGAAGGCTATTCCAACGTTTTTCCGTCGGAGAGCTCATTGTCACTTCGACTGTGGCATGCCAACCGGTCTAGGAACTTGGGGGTTTTGAATAGATGTGGGTACTCGTAAGCATTGCCTGAGGAGAACGTCTTCCTCGTCCACGCACTGCAGTCTCACGATTCCCGTACTACTCAAGCCGCGTGCGTTGCTTATTTAAAACTAGGAGTCCGGCACCGTGAAGTTTCCTCATGGCCAATGGTGTTCGGCAGAGCGAAACACGACTCACGAACTGTTGTTTAGTACGGGATGCTTCCGCAGCCGCCCTGGTCCTTAGTCAGTCGATATCCGAGTCAGCTTAGCCACCTTACTCAGCAGTGCACATTTGTCATCCCCTTCCCAGATTGTCGCCTTATAACTCACCTCCCTCACAGTCTCTCTCGACGTCCCCCGTGTATTTTGTGAGTGTAATTCTGTCTTTTTGTTGCCGTGTCGTTGCGTTACCGTCTTCCTCAACGTAAAACCGCGGGTCGCATTGAAGGACGTGTAGGAAACGTGGTGGATGGAATGCAAGCACAGTGGATGGACTCCGGGTTTCGTAGACGACACGACGACTCGAAACACACCGCCACGCAATTGCATTACTGATCGTTCGTGTTCAGATAATCCGCTAAAATGGGTCGCCGTCCTGCTCGCTGCTACCGCTACTGCAAGAACAAGCCCTACCCCAAGTCCCGGTACAACCGTGGTGTTCCCGATCCCAAGGCGTGTTTTTTCACCGTTCCCCCACCCTTCCGATTCTGAACTTGGTCCGCCCTCGCTAGATCCGTATCTTTGATCTGGGACGCAAGCGTGCTTCTGTTGACGAATTTCCGTTCTGCTGCCATCTCGTCTCGGACGAGTATGAACAACTTTCGTCAGAAGCACTCGAAGCCGCTCGTATCTGTGCCAACAAGTATGTCACCAAGACGTCTGGAAAGGATTCTTTCCACTTGCGTGTCCGTGTCCACCCCTTCCACGTCCTGAGGATCAACAAAATGTTGTCCTGTGCTGGGGCTGATAGGTGTGCAGCTTGTCGTCGCTGATAGAACACCCTCTGACACATCCGCTTCAGGCTCCAGACAGGTATGCGTGGTGCATGGGGCAAGCCATATGGCACCGTTGCCCGAGTCAACATCGGCCAGATCATTCTCTCGATCCGTTGCAAGGACTCCAATGCCCACGTCATCCAAGAGGCTCTCCGCCGTGCCCGCTACAAGTTCCCCGGTCGTCAGAAGATTATCGTCTCCAAGAAATGGGGATTCACAAATGTCAACCGTGAGGAGTACCTCAAGCTCAAGGAAGCCAAACGTGTATTGCAGTACGTGCTTTTCTCGCAATGACCACATTCGATTGTTCGTTCGACGTCTGATGTGACTGTTTGGCAGGGATGGTGCCTATGTACAGTACATTCGCCCCAGGGGCCCTCTAGAGGCCAACCTGCGTGCACAACTCAAGGCTTGAGACATTCCCTCGAGATAACATTATGTGTCGGTATCGACTAGTACTGTCCAAGAATGTTGCAGCTTTGATATTTCTTATCCGAGCTATGTAAGTCACGCTGTGAAGGTGGCCATCTTGTTGCCTCTCGTCATGTGATCCATGGATAAGCATCTGCCGTTTATTCACCACGCTATCCATAGATGGTGGTCAGGGGAACGACGGTAGAAAGCAACCCTGCCTTTGATATCTGATTTAGTGTGAAACATTCCGATCGTATTTCTCATGCTCGATCGTAGATGGGAACATTTTCCTTTTGAATGTACAGTATTGTCCATGTGGAGCATAGGCGGTGTCGGAATGTGCGGTTCACCGGTTGATTCTTGATCTCACCGCCAAACAACATCCCGGTAAGCATCGTGGCCGAGTCTACAGTTTGAGAAGCTCACGCCATTGGTCCCGACGGTATATCCCTATAGCCCAGCTTTGCGTGTCGAGTCGGAGAGTAAACCAATGGCAGACCCGACTGCTGAGTGATCTAATCGTTCCCCACTTCTGATTGGCTGCATCCGCTTCGAGTCTTGACAGGAAGCAAACGGGAGGTAACTTACTAACTTATGGTTTCAGGGCTTTCCGTTGTCCCACTTCGACAGATTCACATCGTTTGGATTGCGGCATGCAGTGCTGTCTTTCTCGTCATCGATGCTACCATAATTCATCGGAAGGTCGTCAGCACGGACCACGGTTCCGACCAGAAGTTATGACGCGATTTATTCGCCATTAGAACAATAAGGATACCACGACTATTAGTCATGAGCGCCGCACTTGGTGATCGGGGAATACCCAGAACCTCTCGCGCGACGGAGGCGATGTCACAAAACAAGTCGTCAGGCAAAGCGGAAATCAGAATCAGGGACGAAATGGACCCGCATCTTCTTTTCTCTGTCTAGATTCGACCATCGTGTCCATCATCGTCTTATCGATTGCGCTCCAGGGCGGTCACGGTGTCTCGAAACGAGATCAGACAAGAATAACCAACAAACTGACAGGGGGCGGATGGGGATTACCTCCTGTTTTGGGTTGCTAGGGTGATGGCCCAGCAGGGGTATATAAACTGGTCTTCGATCCTTGCCCGCATCCACATCTTTTTTTCTTTTTGTCACTTCATCGATCACATCACCATGGGTTGGTTGGACGCTTTCAAGGACGATCACAGCGATGTTGTATGTCTTTTTGCCCTTATCTAAGCCCGGGTCAGATACGCCCTTGGATTCTGATTAACTGATGTACTACAGCACCGCAAGGGTAACCTGACTCACGACGCGCTCGCTGGCGCCGTTGCCTACGAGGTTCGTGCTTGTTCTCCATCTGCGTTGTGTCTCGTCACGCCAACTGTCGTTGTATCACATCTAGGCTATTAAGTCCTACGAGAACCACCTGGAGAAGAATGGCAAGCCTGACAGCCACGCCCAGGCCAAGGAGATCATGTAAGCATACCCTTTGGCCGTTGAGTGTTAGATCATCTCTTGATCTGATATCGATGTTTTCAGTGGTGGTCTTGCTGCTGCTGCCCTCACTCAGTTGGTGGAGACCAAGGGTGTACGTGTTTATGATCTCATCCTCTTCGATCCTATCGATTGAACCTTGACCGATCTTGAAAGCTCGATGCCTGGGATGCGCACAAGCAGAAGCAACTCGTGGCGAAGGGTGAGTTAATGTTTTCTTCGTGCTTCTTCGTTGTACTAATGTACGATTGTATCGAAAACAGCTCAGGAGCACATCCAGAAGACTGTCCTTGTCGAGCAGTATGGCAACTAAACATGTTACCCCTGTAGGATAGTTACGAATAACAGGCGAATTGTTGTACACCGGAAACAACGACATGTACACATGACAGTTCGAAGGGTTCGAGTGTAAGTGTGCGCTGCGACGAATAGAGGTTGGATGATATTGCATTGTTGGGGGGTCGGAATGGCGTCGGGCGTTTGGAACTGTACGAGAGCCACTTGCTTTCCCGCAGGATTGGTATATGTGTAGGGTGCGATGGGGTTTAAGAACACGAAGTTGCACAACCGTTTGACTGCTATAACATCAATGCAACACCAATGCGACAGATTGTGTTGGACTAGTTTTGTATATTCGTGGTTTAACATGTACAATTGTCATGGTGGGGTGCACCACCTCTCCGGAAAGAGCCAAGGTTAAAAAACGCAGAGAAGACGAAATGAGAGACGGACAATCAGAATACCCCTGATAGGTTTGGCATTTGGTTCGAACGGATGCAAAGGAAACGTACACCTGAAGGACGGGACAGTCCACACGGAAGGGGCAATGAAAGTTGGAGCAAAAGAAATGTGCTATTCATTCCAAGAGGTGAGCCTTGCAACCTCGAATCCTCATCCAGCTAGGTTAGGCGCGCGCGCGCAGAGACAAAGAACAAAAGAGAAAGAAAAATCAACGAATGTGGTATCCTGAAGCTTGATGATTTGAAAAAAGAGTTCAGCACAGGGAGCGGATTAACAAAGACAGCGATTCGAACCTGCAAACGAAAAGTAAAAGAGGATTACGAAATTCTTTGTGTCGTATGAGAGATTAGTTCCTGCGACAAGTCTGACGGGAATCAAAGGAATACTAGGGATTGTTATGGTGGCAGGGACGCGCGTCAGGTATTCACAGAAAAAAAAAGAACAAGGGGCAAGGAGCGGGTCATGTTGGTCGTCAAAAGGAAAAAGACATATGGCGACGTGGAGAATAGTGAGGACGAGAGGGTGGATCGTTTCAGAGATCTGCGCCAACAGCGTCTACCACATACAGCACCTGTTGCGGCCTCACAAATAGCCCCATAGACTCTGATGTCGACATGTCGCTGGCGGCGGGTGACGCACTCCGCATCCGCTTCATCCTGTCCAACCCGACATGTAACTGGTCCCCCTCTCTCTTCGTACCTCCCGATCCCTTGAGTGTCGACGGGCCGCTGTTCCAGTCCGTCTTGCGCCGCCGTGGCGCACGACTATCTTCACTAGCACTAAACTCCCACTCGGAGCCGTTACCTCCAATGTCAAAGTATCGAACACCGCCCCAGGAACCGTCGCACCATGCACGGCCATCACTGATGTCGCCGACCCAGGTGTCGATAGGTACTTCAACGCCAACCCAAGGTCCACGCTCGCCAAAGACTTCCCCAATATATCTCGCAAACGCACGGAATCGTTTCCGCTTGGAAGAGATGATACAGGGAATACCAATGTCGAGCGTTGCCCCTACGGGGACTGTAGATGCGAGGGTTGATTCAGTGAGCGTAAGTTCGGGCGAAGACTTGGTCTCGGGCGTTCGCGTGGTGTTGGTGATCGTTTCAGTGCTTTCTCGCCCGGCGAGGGTGTCCTCGGAAGTTTGGTTCTCTTCGAGGGGAGGGGGAGTAACAACGGGATCCGTTGCTTGTTCAGGTGTCTCTGGTGCAGTGTAGACCGTGTACAGGTTCGTCTCCGTGTCGTCGTTGGCCCCCGGCAACTCAACTGGCGGGACAAAGGGTGTATTTTCCTTGTCGTTGTCCGTCTTCAACCCCCGTTCTTTCCCAATCTCCACGCGATCGATGCGGGGGGAAGGAACAGGAGACGATTTCTGACTCCCATTTCTTTCGACGACGTTCCTGCCCACCGACTTCTTCTGTGCGACAGGCGTCGTACGACCTGCTGACGGCGATTGTTTCTTCGTCGACACGGGGCCGATTTTGGTGGCGTCCTTATCCGGATGTCGCACAGGCGTTCGTGTGGAGGCGACGGAGACGCCAGATGCGACGCGGGTTCGGACTGTCGATCCACCTCCTGGTCCTGACCCTGCTGCATTGGATGTCGTGCCCTTTTTGGCGGTCGTGCCGACGGTCCGTGTGCTGATGGTTGAGAGCGTAGATCCGCCGGATGCTTTGCGGGATCGCGTGCCGTTGGAACCCGTTGAAGTCGGCGTGATGAGTTCAGATGGCGCGGTGCGGAAAGTGGACGTGTCGGATATCGCGGAAGAAAGACTAGAATTTGGACGGGGTGTAGAGGACGGTATCCGAAGAGTAGACAGACCATTAGTCACATGATGGGACGAGTGATGGGAGGAACGGATGGAGGTGGAGTGTCGGGGTCGGACAGAAAGCCCTGGATGCCTGGTGGATGTCGACTGAGAAATCGACGTTGACGTCGAGGCTGTGGAGCGTATAGATGAGGCACTATTGGTGATGATCTTGGACAGAGTAGGTCGCCCATTTGAAGGGGTCGTGATTGAAGGGGTTGGTGTTGAAGTACTGTCATGATCGTTGTCCCCTTCTCCATCGCCGTCCTTTTCGCTTGCGCGCAATTCGCGATCGTCGATATTGACTGTTGAACGTGTAGAAGTCGAATTTGCTGACGGCGACTTCCGATGTCCCACGACATGGCCGTGAGTACGAGCCTTTTCTGTTGCACCAGTTCGTACACTCGTGACGCTCGCAGAATCCGGTGTGAGCTTAGAGTCGGGTCTCTCGTTCGCGCGAGATGCTGTGCTGTGGTTGCGCACCCTCGCAGAGCCAGATGGAGTGAGGGTAGCTGTGCTCCGCGCGACACTACGTATCGAACCCCCTGAACTGGCAAGGTTCCCATCCCTACCCTGGCCGTGGGATTTCGAGGCAGGAACAGTACGCGATAAGACGGAAGCACGAAGAGAGTGGACTGAGAGCGTGTCCGAGTCTGCGTCGCCGGACCCGCGGATCAAGGATTGGCGGAGAGCGCGAGATAAATGGTGATTTCGGACCGTGTGATGTGGTACGGGAGAGATAAGGTCTTCGACAGGAACTTCGATCTCTAGGAAGATTGGAATAGGTCGATTGCATATAAGGCCAATGAAAAAGATGAATGAACACGTGAGGTGAAAACTGAGAATGAGTCGCACCTTGCGAGATCTCTTTGATTGACCATCCCTCAAGAGCGTCAAAGCCACCTTCCTGGCGTACCCCCATCCACCGTTTCCTGATCCATCTCAATAAATCGACGCGGGCTTCTTCCACCTGCGCACGGATCTGTGACGTCTGCGAGAGCATTGTCGAGTCGGTTTCTGTAACATGCGGGCGAAGTAATATGTTGGACACCAGCGTCTGTGGCCGGGACCACAAATCGATCAAGATTCGTCAAAGTCTTGATGGGGTCAATAAACGCACCTGATAGACGATTGCAGCGTAGCGTTCACTCATTCCCCTCTTTAGCGCCTCCATGACCCAGCCCACCCTCTCTCCATCTTCAAATCCGAGCCCATCCCCTTCTAACATCTCGACCCATTCTGCCTGCTCAAAGCACGTCTCGCTTTCCTTCACAAGACACTCGTCGATCGTTTTTTGCACAGCCAGCACCATCTCCCTCGACACGTCAGCCCACGCATCGATGGCGGCACCCAACTTCTTCATCGCGTGTTGAGCGGCGAATAATAAGGGGAATACGTTGGCGGGTGTCGTGCGTTTACCAACACCCTTGACGACGCTATCACGTATTTTCTGAGGTAGAGCGGCGAATTCGGCGTTACACCAGCCTTCTCCAAAGAGACCTACGAGTGCGCGTCGTGCGCCCCGCTCAAGATAGTTGTTACTGACGTCGTCAGTAAGCGCAAATTCGAGCACACGTGGAACTCGGCGGGCACACTGGCGGCATCTACATCCGCCAATGCCCCACTTGGCGTTAGTGATGCGCTCGTACTCGTCGAATTCGAGGAATGCGTGATAGAGGCCGTGGAGCATCTCGTAAACGATGCGGGCTTGGATCTCGTTGCAGAGGTGGGAGAGTGACAGATAATTTGCCGATCGAAGAATTGCAAACGCAGTATCTAGGTCATATGTTCGATGCGAGAAAACAAGAGTGCCTGTGTAGATGTAACCGAGGGTGAAATGGAGGGATGCAGGGGTGAATGGTGGAGAAGGGAGCGTAACTGTCAGCGGTTCGCCTGGTGTGGATGACCCAGCTGCAGTCGTAGCCTTAGGGTCCCAAGTGAGAAGCTGGGCTCGGAAGTACGGGGAACGAGAGACGAGAATGAAACGGTGAGAGGAAAAGATTGCGGTGGTATGCTCGGGATTTGATGATGAGAATGTACCAGTGAGGGAAATGCGGATGTCGGAGTAGAGACGAGAACGCCACATGTAAACCAAGTCTTTGCGCAGTTTGTCGACACGGTTTTCTTCTGCGTCAACGAGGTCGCGTGATTCGGAGGTATCAAAGAGGAATTCGAAAGCTTCTCCCAGGCCCTTTCCTGTGTACAGGTATTCTAGCTCGTTGGAGAAGAGGGCGGGGGATATTTGTTGGGGGAGACGGAGGATGCCACCCTGGTTAGTGGACGGGGACGGGGATAAGGAACGGTACGGGG
>QGOI01004304.1:0-10243 GCA_003313885.1 Boletus sp. MG55
GCGAGAATCTTCTCGAGTTGTTCGAAACCAGCTGAAAGGATACTGTTGACAGCGGCAGTCCTACGACCAGCAGTTGGTGTTGACGGATCACCTCCAGTCTGAGGAAACTGGGACGGAATATCAGCATCAGTGCTGCTGCCAGCGATGGCGTTGACGTCGGCAGGTGGGGGAATAGCATACAAGGGGGTCAGAGGAATGATTCGAGTCAGCGGAATAGTTGGCTGCACAAACTCATTAAAGGCCGGCGCTGAATCAGCAGCCTCGTGAACGTCTGTAGGGGTAGAGTCTGAAGGTAAGACACTGCCACAAATCGCGGGACCGGCGACATCGGACTGTTGCGTTGGGGGAGTTGATGACTCGGAGAGAAGGACAGGGTCAATGTTGGAGTCGTTCTCGATGGTTGAGGTGACAGGGGGGGGGCTGGAGGCAGGCACAGGTGGGGCGTCCTCCACCTGGAGGGCACGACGGTGCTCCGCTAGTTGAACAAGCCCAGTGTCACGAGCCGTCGGTTTGATGCGCGATCTGAGTCGTGTGGGAGTCTCGATAGGTGGTGGAGAAGGTGGACGACGACCTCCACCGATTTGGTTTTGAATATACCCGTTTTCGCCTTTCGAAGGATCATCCGTGATCACCGGCGGCATGGGCGATTTTGATTGACGACGGGATTGACGTGTCATTTCTCCAAATAAAATCAACGGGATTCTTGTAAATCAATGGATATGAACACTTACTGGGAGCGCGAAGATCGCAAGCAGAAAATGGAAGCTTGATACGCAAGAAGTGCACGGCAAACGCAAGAGTAAGCTGTGATCTCGTGAACATGATTCCTCAGAATGAGATAAACATACGCACCGTAAATAAGAGCAGGAAAAGAATACACTGGATACAACAAGGCCACGAATGAGTGAGCTGCAGCGCCAGGGGGGTATCAGAGGGTTGAAAAATATATAAATAAATAAGGACTTGCCTCGGGAGAGAGTGGTGAGCAAGAGTTCAAGGGTGAGGGCGCCAAAGACGTATCAGAGAGGGCGAGCAGATGGGCCAACAGCCTCCTCGAAGGCCCTTAAGAGTCCATTAAGAGTCCATATGGACCGTATCAGGTCCATTCCATTGACGAAGCCCTGGACCAACTTGGGAACGAATGAAGGATTCACCATGAAGGTTCTGTGTTGCAGTTGAGTAGACATGGTCGAATCCAACCATGACATGTGGCCTCCGTGGTCAATTCCAACATGCAGCCTCCGCGGCGGGCCACAGTATAATTTGTCAGAATGAGCCCACGGCCTGAGAACCTATGTGAGACGTTGCAGTGCCGCCACAGAACGAGTCCATGCCAGTGAGGCCATGTCCGAGATGTCCGGCGATAATAATAAATCAATCTTGTATGGATATGTAGACGATATATTTGACTGCAAACAATTCTTTTAACCAACTGAACGGACTCAAGAAACGATGAATCAGATTCAAGAAAGATCTCGGCCGCGGTGTTTTTACAAAGTGAACACAAGTATACTACTTGCACCGCACCCAGCGTGCCTCACCATGATCAATACATTCATGCAAAATGCTTATGCCCTCATCGACACTCTCTACTTTCGTATAAACAGCGTTCTTGACGCGGGTAACATGAGGGGCAGCGCGTGGCCTGGTTATGATAGTCAGCATTAATTTAGTTCAAAAATGGACACTTACCATGAGGCGAAAATGCCTACCCGGCGACCACGCGTAATGAGATAAAGTTGGCCGGTGGCACCGGCGGCAGGAAGATCATAGAGGAAGTCATTGTACATGCGTTGCACCCGATCGTCTAACGTAAGTCCGCCTGGGACAAAGAGAGCGAATGGTCCCCTCGGATTGTAGGAGGCGGCCGCTACCCTGCGAGCCCTTGCATAGGTCCTCCTCGTGTTCCTGGGTCGGAGAGGGCGGTAGTCGGGAGTCTCCCGAGATCCCTGTGTGACAGTTGTATCGCGGAGAGGGGTTGCTAGTACCAAAGGCGTAGGTAGCGGAACATTTTCCATGTCGTCAGATAACATGCTGGGCGTTGAAAGGGGGGAGGGTGTGCTGGGGAGGGACGATGCCACAGACACAGGGCTCACAGGAGGAGTGGAAGGGAGAGTGGAAGAAGCGCCTCCCCCCTCAGCGACATTCTGGACAAGCTGACCCATGAGCTCATTACACTCTCCCAAGAGTCGAAGCATTCGAAGCGTGAGTTCTGCCAGGTTGTCAGTCCCGATCACCACTGAAACACAGAGACAAACCTAACGACGTTGCAATGTTCTCCAGAGAGGGTTCAGGGACGACGATCTGAGAGGAGTCAGTGGACATAGTTAGAGGTCGAAAATGTGGGTTGAAAGCTGATGGAGCGTCCACCAGAGCCTTATCAATAAGCTGAAAAGCCCGTTGACATCCTTGCATGGTGATGAAGGCTTCTTTTCCCGCATACCACATTTGTGAGGAAGAGAACTCACGGCATCTACACCAGAGCAGGAGGTGAGGCGAGTCTACGAGAGGTCTGACGGATTAGGACGGCGGCCCAGGAGCCAATCAGCACACATGTAACTCTGACGGATTAGGTTCGACGGATTAGGGTGGCCTAGGAGCCAATCAGCACACGAGTAACGGCAGCACTGAATATCATAAAATGGCAATTGCACGACAGAACAGGCATTATCTATCAGCGAGACACCTCGTATATGTTACAGGTGCACAAAGACTTCAGCAGGTTTGAGGTGCGTTAACCGGCAGGTGTTCAGAAACCCGCATGTGGGATCGACTTTACATAGAGTACGCTACTGTATTGTATATTACTCCTATATTCTCCATTGGGTCAACGCCAAAGTAAGATTTGACTTACAGATGCTCCAGACGGGTTGACACTGATTGCTGTACTACGAGTGTTCCGTCAATGGGTGCAACCGAACGGTCTTATCACAACATGGGAGGCGTGAAGACAGGACAGAGAATTCTTATTAGGTAGCTACTCGACTGGAACGGATAGCACAATCGAATGTAAGTAGTGTCGAAAATCAGCTACGTTCGCCTCCTTCAGCCCCGTCACATCGTAACCACGCAACACTGCAGCAACGCCAGCCAAAAGCCAAACCCCACAGTCATAACTGTTTGTTTGCAAGGGGGTGGTCTAGGCACAAGATTGACATATTTCAAACATATACATACACGGGGAACATACCATTACTGGGTGCGCAGTCCACGGGTGGCCGTCCAATTGAACATCCGGGAAGTTTCGTCGTGCGATTGCCATCAATCGGGTGATGAGTTCCATGACATCCTGTCGGTGTTAACACAAAGATAAAAATAGATAGGAATAGATACATACCTGGATGTCCGTTCTCCATGGCTTCTGTCCTCCGAGGCTATCAAAAAGGTGGAGCTCGTGACGAGACAAGTGAGCGATGCACAAGACCCAATGTGCCGCCAGCGGTCGATGGATGGGAATAATCCAGATACCCTTTGTCCAAAATTTGGTGTATGCAGTTGCTTTCCATAGAACGTGGTCAGTGGCATGGTAACGGATGTGGGTGAGGTGGTAAGTTGAGAATATCGCGAAGTCGTGTGTGTGTGGGATGTTCAGCACAGAGAAAAGTAGGGGGATGCAACCGTTAATGCACACGTCATTGAGACACGCCGTCGGAGATGCTAATCTTGCAATGTCAGAATCTTCAAATAGAAGGCGTGGGAATCCATCCATGGGAGCACGCTCCCTCGTAGTTACTTCGCCAGATACGATCTCGATCTGGTTCACATGAACAACCAGAGCTGGCTCAATAGTCAAGTCCTATAGTGAGAGTATCAGGACCGTACACGTGCACAACATGTTACGCCATACCTTTAGTACTTCCCAGATAAATTTGACAGGAAGTGCAACAACGTCATCGGCATCTTCTGATGTATCGTCGCCACTCGATCTAGGAGGATCCGCTGTCAGGTAGTCAATAAAAACAGCTTGGTCAGCTTCGATATTTCCTTCTGTCTGCCCAAGAAGCTGGTCTATGTTCAAATTCGCCTCCTCGGGTGGTACGTCCAGAGCTTCGATGGTCGTCGGATTGAGCCAAAAAAGTGTGATTTCAGGGGCGTCTCCAGACAATTTGACCGCCAGCGTAATCGCCTTGGTAGTTTGACTATCAAATCGGGACTTCGAAACCAGTGGATTGGACCAGCACGACGGCAAGTTCAATAACTGCTCGTGACGTTGTCGCAATGCGAGGTAGAAAATCTCGTCTATGACAATGTACATGATTTATTGTAAGTGCTGTAAATCAAAGGGACTCACTTTCACGCGTGCGCAATGCAAGCTCCACAGCAGCGAGTTCCGTACCATACCAGCGACAAAGATTATCAGCTTCGAGGCCCAGTCGCCGTCGCTCTTCTAAGCACCGATCATGTTTGAGCATAGCGCGAATCCCATTGCGAACATCTTGGTCTTCCATCCAGCGTGGGATTTCTCCCATGGAAGGTGCAATCCAGACATCTTCCATCAATGCTTGATGGTTGCGCAGCTCATTAAGCCTGGTAGGGAGAGGAGTCGGGAGCGGTATCGATGATGCAGGATCATAGTTTTGTTCTAATTGTTCGCAATATGCATTGAACTTGCGAATCGCACTCATGAGTGCAGGCTGTCGTTTTGCAATTGCCTTGCGTGTCTGTTGGTGGAGTTTTGTCCCTGAATTAAGATGAGTAGACCATTCCTAAAAAACTTATCAGAGCTACCTAAGGCTTGTTGCGCTCCACCGACTGCTTGGTCCAGCTTGTCCCATTCAAAGAAGCTCCCGATTGCATGTTTCCTGATATTGATTTTCAAGTCCCGCGCCAAGAGAAGTGTTCGCACAAAGTCAAGGCTGACGCCGTTGAGCTCAGGGAACTTGTTACGAACATTCAGGGATGCATACAGAGCATCAACCTTCATCATCAAACGGTCATGTGTGCGTTCCAAACTCCCTAGCGCGTCTAGCGTATTGTCAGAGACATTTTCCTTCTGTATTGCACTCTTAGCAGCCTGGATGGCCCTATCAGTAGTGTCAATATTGGTTTGGAGCGCCAAAACAGTGTCAAGTTCTTTTTTTAGGCACACGGGAGCATCTGGTTTTGACATGAGTGCAACTGTGCGAAGAAGTTGGGAGAATACAGATGCTACTCACGAGCTCGAATGGACAGCTGCAACTCTTTTTGAGAAGCCCATTGAGTTTTCAGCTCGTCCAATGGAATTCCACATTCCTCCACCTGTTCCTCAGCTGATTGGCCTTGCTCTTCCACTCCACGCCGAAGCCGTCGCTTGATCCAATTCCCAAGATCCATTTTCATCTCTGCTCCGATTGCCATTGCTTGACGATCAATCAACCAAATTCGTCGCTGCCGCTAATTGAACCATCTAAGTTTGTATCGTGTGATAAGAACCATAGCCCTACCGAGGAAGAGCGCTCTATCCCTATCAACTTAATCAAACGCGACCAGAGGCGTTCTGTGCCTTCACCATCGGAAAGCCCTAGGCCGACGACCATGCGTGGATTGTACACAAGTTGGCACGCCCACTCGTGTCCATATGCGTGCATTGCAGTTGTGGCGAAACGGAGGCGTGCTGTAATTTGTTCTGGAAAGATCTCGTACTAATAACATAAACATTGATCTATAATATCATATTCGAATGACTCACCAATGAGAGAGATCGTTCTGTAACACAGCCGACATCATACAGAGTCACTACCGTCGCCTGTGATGGCAACAGCGAGAAGAGGTGACTAAGCAGTGCTAGAACATACTTCTGCTGTTCTCCGGGAGAGTCGATGTTAGCGAAAAAAAGCGGGACGTCATGACGGCAAATAAGTGCCATAAGACCAGTGTCGTCGAAGCTGTCCATGGATGCTTTCTGCTTCTTTCCATCCGCAGCTTCGTAAGATGCTTCACACGAGTCAATTGCCTCGTCAGGCACAAGAATCTTGCAGCTTCTGCGCGGCTTCTTCCTCTGTCGACTAACATGAACTCCCATCAAATCTACTTCATGTTTGGAAACTTGAAAATAGCCTGGATTGTAGAAAGAAGGACTATCACCAGCTGAGCGGCGATGACGATGATGAAAATTCCCATCCGTGGCAACATGGATGTCTCCACCATCAGTAAGCGGTCTACCAAACGTAGTTCCTCCGAAGCACGCAGGGCAACGCTGAATGAGAACCGGTGCACAGTTTCCGGGGATAAGTGAAGGCTTGGATGGGGAAGCCAAAGCGCTTGAAGTGGATGCGGGGGTGAATAAGGTATGTTGGGATGGTGTAATGAAAGAAGGGCGAATTGGCGTTGCGAACTGTGATGGAGGCGTGTGAGAGGTTGGCGTAGTCGGAGGGACTTGAATTTTTGAAGTCTTGATGCGGTTGCGGCACACTTGCAGAGCGCCTTCAACCTGTCGCTCAACTGCTACTTGGAGTATGTCATACCACTGAACAGCAGATCCGAGACTACGGCGAAAGGGTTCTTGTACTGCCTCGCCCTGTAACACAGTCATAACACTCTGTAAGTAGGTACAGATGATGCCTACCTTGTTATTGATCATCTGAAATCCTCGCCGAACGTAGTGAGTATGTAGCGCAGAGGCTAATGCGTTGACAGCATCACAAGACCTCTCAAAAAGTGCACGGTAGAATGCCAATAAGTCGGTAGAGACCGCCATACGAGGCTGAGCAGGAGCAGTCGGGAAGAGGCCAAAGTGAACAAGGACTTGTGCAACCGTTGAGCACTGGCAGCTTAGGACATCGCTGGTCACAAAATCTGACAGAGGTGAGTTTTAAAATTGGTGCTGGAGAACGAACTTACGGTCAAAAAAGAGGCACAGTATGCTAGTCGACTTGCGATCGCAGTCATCTCGATTGCAGAGGGAGATGGATGTTGGGTTTGATGGGAGCGGCTTTCCTAGCGTTCTTGACATATAGTGTAGATATGGCGTAACAAGAGTAGGAATTAAAGCTTGCCAATTGGCATACAGACGTTCGGCAGGTGGGTCAGGAATGATGCGCCGGTGTGATTTCGCGGGTTGAGTGTCGGTTTCATGCGTAGCGTGTGTTTCCACCTCCGGTTCAGCATCGCTAGGAATATAGTCTTCGTCCCCAGGATTGAGATTTGCATTGTCACAAGCAAAGTCGTCACAATCTGTGTGTACATCGCCAGGGAGAGAGTTGTCGTCCTCGGAGGCATTTGGCCGTGATTGAAGTTCTTCAAGTCTAGCAAGTAGACGACGACGTTTAGAAGCCTCTCCTGGGATCTCCACAATGCTCTGTGTTTGTTTCTTGTCCCTGGGATGCTTTGGACTCTCAAATTGTTGACCGAGACCATGCGTCACTCGCTGGGCATGTCGAGTGCCAGCCTTCGGAGGCATGAATATCATAGACAATGCAGTGTTGGGTGAAACGAACGAAGGAAAGTGCGAAGAAGCTGGGCTGCGGGTTGTGCACCTAGGAGGTCAGATGACTGCGGAAGGCCATCTGAGAGGTGCCCACGAGGTGCTGGTGAGGCCCGTGAGAGGTCCCAGGCAGATTCGCCAACAGTAGCCTCTGAAGATGTGATGTCTAAGAGACGTATTATTACCTACAAAGGAAACCGGTCTGTGAGACCACTATTGCTCCCGAAAAGTGCTGCCTGAGGTGAGTGAGTGCGGGTGCAGTGGGAGCACAGGTGAGCATGCTGGGAAGGCGCATGTGTGGTCATGGATGTAGCGGGTCAGCATCAGCGGGTGCGTGGGTCAGTGCGCACAGGTTAGGTCAGGCGGGTACGCGGCTGGTTGCTCGGGTGAGCAGGTGAGCGTGGGTGGTTTCACAGGTATGCAGGCTGGTTGCGCGGGTGAGCGCGAGGGTGCGTGGGTGAGCATGGGTGGTTGCACAGGTACGCGGGCTGGTTGCAAGGGTGAGCGCGAGGGTGAGCATGGGTGGTTGGTGATGGATTAGTGCGAGGGTGCACGGGTGAGCACGAGTGGATGCGCAGATGAGCGCGGGTGGGGTGTATGGGTATGCGCACTGGTTGCGCGGGTGAGTGCGAGGGTGCTTGAGTGAGCGTGAGTGTTTGCGCAGGTACGTGCGCTGGTTGCACGGGTAAGTGCTAGGGTGTGCGGGTGAGCACGAGTGGGGTGGGCGGGTACGCACATTGGTTGCGCGGGTGGGTGGGTGCGCGGGTGACCGCGCTAGTTGCAATGCAGGTGGGCATGGGTTGGAGCACGGGTGAGCGCGAGTGGCTGAGCATACGTGTGGTGGTTGCAGGGGTGAGCACGAAGGTGCACGGGTGAGCATGGGTGGTTTGCACGGGTGAGCATGGGTGGTTGCACAGGTACGTGCGGTGGTTGCATGGGTGAGCGCGAAGGCGCGCGGATACGCGCAGTGGTTGCACGGGTGAGCGCGGGTGGTTGCGCGGTGGTTGCGCGGTGGTTGCATGGGTGAGCATGAGGGTGGACAGGTGAACGTGGGTGGTTGTGCGGGTACGCACGCTGGTTGCACAGGTGAGCACGAAGGTGCGCGGGTGAGCATGGGTGGTTGCATGAGTGGTTGCGCAGGTACGCACAGTGGTTGCATGGGTGAGCGCGGGTGGTTGCGCGGGTACGTGCACTGGTTGCATGGATGACCGTGAGGGTGCACAGGTGAGTGTGAAGGTGCGCAGGTGAGCGTGGGTGGTTGCAAGGGTGAGCGCAGGTGGTGTGTGCGGGTATGTGCACTGGTTGCGCGGGTGAGTGTGAGGGTGTGTGGGTACACGCGTTGGTTGCGCGGGTGTGCGCGGGTGAGTGTGAGTGGCTGCGCGGTTCGGTGTGAACAAGCATGCACGGGTTGTTGGGTGCACGGGTGGGCATTTTGACTGTGCAGGTGCGGGTGCGGGTCGGCGGTTGGGTGAATGTGCTGGTGAGCAGATGGCAGGTACACCTGTGAGCGTGCGGGTCCGAGTCAGCTTCACTCAGCTGCATGACTCTGCAGAGTGTGTTGTTGAGGTCATGCAGGTGGTACTGCACGGTGGGAGGGTCAGCTAGTGGGAGTGCACGGATGGATTACCAAAAATGGGTTGGCCGAAGCGTGGGAATGTCATCGGAGACTTCGGCGAAATCACAAAAAACATGATTATATCCCATCTGCCAGTCCAATAAGCTCACAGAGGAGCACAAATATATTTGCTATACTACTTACATCTTTTTCTACTTCCTGATCTTACAGATGTAAACGCTCGATGTTGAAATCATCCATATTTTATTTATGTGCATCCATATGGTCGAGTTTCCTTGGTGTCCATATATGGCACTTTGATACGAGGGCTACTGATCATATAAACTACATGTGTTCAGAGACTTATCCGTCAGATCAGGAAGTTCCAAATGATGTAAATAGTATAGCAAATATATTTGCGCTCCTCTGTGAGCTTATTGGACTGGCGGATGGGATATAATCATGTTTTTTGTGATTTCGCCGAAGTCTCCGATGACATTCCCACGCTTTGGCCAACCCATTTTTGGTAATCCATCCGCGCGCTCCCACTAGCTGATCCTCCCACTGTGCAGTACCACCTGCATGACCTCAACAACACACTCTGCGGAGTCATGCAGCTGAGTGAAGCTGACCCGTGTGCTCACAGGTGTACCTGCCATCCGCTCACCAGTGCATTCACCCAACCGCCGACCCGCACCCGCACCTGCACAGTCAAAATGCCCACCCGTGCACCCAACAACCCGTGCGTGCTTGTTCGCACCAAACCGCGCAGCCACTCACACTCACCCGCGCACACCCACGCAACCAACGTGTGTACCCGCACACCCTAATGCTCACCCGTGCAACCAGCGCGCGTACTAGTAGTGCAACAACTCACGCTCACCTGCGCACCCTCTTGCACTCGCCCACGCACCCTCGCACTCACCCGTGCAACCAGCGCACGTACCTGCACACAACACCCACGCTCACCCGCGCATCCTCACGGTCATCCATGCAACCAGCGCGCGTACCCGCGCAACCACCCGCGCTCACCCATGCAACCTGTGCACGCACCCGCACAACCGCCTGCGCTCACCCGCGGAACCACCGCGCGTACCCGCGGAACCACCCGTGCTCACCCATGCAAACCACCCACGCTCACCCGCGCACCTTCATGCTCACCCCTGCAACCACCTGCGCAGCCACCCCGTGCAACCACCGCATGTACCCGTACAACCACCCTTGCTCACCCGCACACCTTCGCGCTCACCCATGCAACCACCACACTTACCTGCGCAACCACTCGT